>JAPDOI010000322.1:667500-812060 GCA_029168955.1 Aplectana chamaeleonis
CCAAATCCACGATGAATAATCTCACTGAGTTTTTAGCGCTTCTTTCGAGTTTATTCCCATGCCAAATCAGTAGCATAGGAAACTTCACTTCTTTTAACGAGTTTCTCACAAATGTTTCATTTCCAAATCATACCAATCCGTAGCAAAGCAAAACAGTTACATAATCTAGGGTTTGAAAATAAGCACAGATGAGGCCGAAAAAATACCTTATGAATAGAAAAAAGACATGAAGAGATGTGTTTTCCAAAACATTCGTGGCCATCAAAGACACGAATCATAAATTGTTGGAGAACCTTGTTCAAACTGCGAACCTACCTATACATAATTAAAAATATGCACGAAAGCCTAATACTCAAGAGTGTGCGTCTATCGATTTTTGTCTTTTTTTTCGGTACTAAAAGAAACACTATGCGAAACCGGGTAAATCCAGAACTCTTTGCCTTTTTTCCAGTGCGAAATGCCACTCGGGGCGCTGTATGATGTTATTTGAGATCTACCCGATGGTGACAACACGGAGAATTACCGACTTTGCACTAATTGTTCTTTGCTCAGCGTCGCGAGCCGAGCGCTTGCGTGGCTTGGAGCTTGTTCCCATAATGGGGAAAGGTCGAAAGAAATTAGTACCCAAGTGAAAGTTTTACTCCTGAGAGGTCTCAGCACCACTTTATAGAAACCTCATATCTCGAATTTAGGGTTGGAAATCGAAGGACGGCGCCCTTTACAATCCAACCATCAAATACAGTTCCCGTCGCCGCGACGTTTTGGCCTGGAGGCACCGCCCCATATTACCGCCTCTGATGGTGCCCTGTGCAAAAATCTTCGCTGAAGCCGGTCAGGGTCGGAATCGGTTCAGGGAGCCTACCATAAAGTAGCGCGACCGACGCGATGTCGCATAAATGCTGCGCCTAACCTTGCGCAACGTTCGGTTGGGGTTTTAATGTGGGGTTCCAGAACTGCGAAGCAGTGTTAGTAGAAATAATAAATACCGAAGGTTATATTTATTTTGTACCATTCACCTAGAACAACGAACAGGGCAATATGTATCAATCCTGGTGTAAGTCTTGGGTTGGAGCGCGGATTTGAATGACTACTGACTTTCTAACGAACTTTGAGATTGCTTTCAAAAATATTTTTAATTTCGTAGGTCGTTAGTTGTAACACCCAAAAAGCCCGTTAGTCGTTGAATTCGTTAGTCGGTAGTCGTAATTACGCACATCCTTGGTGGGGATGGCCCAGCACCAGGGCTGTGCGGAACTGTACCGTTTCCGATTCCGTTTCCGCATTTCCGGTGTTTTTTGGGCTGTTCCGTTCCGCTTCCGTTTCCGAGTTTTTGGGCCCGGAAACGGAATAAATTAGTGCAACACGATCTATGATATCAGGGTCTAGACAAGGATTTTTAAGGTTTCACGAGACGCTGAAAACTACATCCGACTTCTTGAGTCCAAGCGACTATGAGCATGGCTAAGACCATTCACGAAGTTTGGGGCCCTGCGATTAAAACCCTTTAGGATAATGACACGAAATGGACGTGGCGGGGATCTGAACTCCTTTTTAGGATTTTTTTTCTGAAAAAATGTGGCTTTTTCGCTGGGATTCAATGATTTTGTGAAGCTTTTCGTCTTGATTCCACTTCTTCGCATGTTTACAGGCACGACAGCAACAAAAATGGAGATAGTTTTCTTTGAACGTGCAGCCTGTCTTCCCGAAAACAGTCCCGGTGGAGACATGTGGGGGTGACGTGGGGGTGACCACGGGAAGCGGCTACTCGGACAGTCAGGGCTTAGTACGTTGGCACAATACCGTTAGTACGCCGGCACAAAGGGATCGGCAGCACCTGTGCTGTAGCTGCTGGTAACAGCAGAATATGCTGGCAACGACCAGGAGCTCCTGTTGCTTGTGCTGGCGTACTAATGCTTTGTTTATCGTGGCACGCGTGCTATTGCCAGCCACTCTCTCCTTGTGTCTGCTGACACTCTTCCATTGAATTGTCTCATACGAATGAACATTGCAGCATCCTCTTGTACGACGGCGGCGGGTACATATATAAGGCGGCCAGTCTCGTTGAGGGGGCAGTTGGCCGTTTGAGGCCACTCCGAGGAGGTGACCTTGTGTCACTGTTCGGAAGTTAATTTTTGGAACGCTGAGGGGATCATCCCCATCGCGAGGGAAGCCTCCTGGTTGCGGACCGCGGCGAGGATGTTCTCCTTGCTGCTGGCCGTGACAAGAATTATATCCAACAACGGTGAGGAGGGTGGCAGATCAAATTCTGTCGATAATGAGCGTTAGTACACCAGCATACGTTGGCAGGATATGCTGCCGCAACCGGCAGCTCCTGCACACAACGAGCGTTAGTATGTCAGGTTTGCCCTGGCGTACTAACGGTATTGTGCCGACGTACTAAGCCCCGACTGTCTGAGTAGGCTCGCTCGAGGCAGATCATAAGAGAATTTTCCTTCTCGCCTAGGACTTTTTCTCCATTCTTCAAATTCAATCGTTCGATATCCCCTCCAATCGGCAAATATGGTTCGAAAGAAGAAAAAGTAGTCTCTGATTATCCGAAAATTGACTTCAGATCAGCTTTGAAGGACACCTGATACCGCTTGGACTGCTTTTTTGGGGACAGGCTGTACACCAGAGGTGTGCGGTAACGAAAAATCAAATTTCGCCAAACGGCGACGGCAAACCCCAAGACGGTCAGCAAACTGCAATCGGCAAATGTAATTTCCGCGCACCCCTGCTGTGCACTATTTCGAAAAGCGGCTACATAAAATGAGTACTCTTAGAGGTTGCCATTTCGGATTTCTAGAAGCGAGACTTCGATATCGTTGAATGCCTCATAGTGACTTTATTTTGAATCAGTAATAGTTTATTGACTAAAATCATTGCTTATTAAATGAGAGCTGCGGGCCATGAGCAGCAGCAAGGCGTGAGAATGAGACAACCCAACAGTTTTTGGTCTCTTCCGTTTCCGTTTCCGCATTTCCGTTTACGGCGTTTTTCGGTCATTTTTCTTCCGTCTACGTTTCCGAAAATCTTGAAAAAAATGCTCCGCACAGCCCTGCCCAGCACCCCTGTTTTGGAGGAGGGCGCAAACGCGGGGGCGGACAAATATGTACAGGGGCGGGGCCAACTTCGTACTCGTGTAGCGGCATTGTGGGTCGTTTTCGACGCTTTAAAATGGGTAGGCGTTCTGTTCTGAGCCATAGCGTTCTACTTCCGTAGTTATCCCAATTACGTTTACGAGAGTGTATGCTGCCTTTAATGGATGACTGATTGGTAACGCTGTCATTCAAAGTATATATCTTCGTCAAGTTTGTATCATACTCTAGAGCAGGCCGTAGTATAGCTTTATGAACCGTCAAAATTGTATCTGCTGCAACTTTAGGGTGTTCCTCCTGAAGCTCCCAGCACATTATCAACATTTATTACATGAAGGAGCTTATCACGCAAAAATCATGGTGCATCACATAATGCTGCTTTGGAATGTTCTAGCTTCCATTGTCACTGCGTGGATGCATCTCTCATTACAGAATCGTTTCTGTGCTCCGTGCTAGGTTCACCACCATGGTGCACAAAAAACATCTTAAAACAAGCGAGCCCGCCAGCAACATTCACGATAAAAAATTTTCTAGTTTTTCCTCAAAGACGAAAGAAAAAAGTGGAAAAGATTCATGATAGAATATCATGAAAAGGGCAAAATCGCCTGGATCAGTCGACCCAATGGATCACTCCGCTTACCGAACTAGTCATTTTTGTAGAACCCACAATAGGTACAGTCCACGATAACGGAAATTGGCGGTTGTACGGTTACGTATTTCCACTAATAATGCTGCAGGCTGAGCCATAAACGACGGCAAATTTATATTTTTTCCTGAATTTTTATGAAAAGTCACTTGAAAAGTCAAAATATGTTGAGTTTTCTCTCACACAAACTTTATCACTACACCTAAATACATGCAAGAATAACAAGAAAAAAATTAATTTTTCTCTGTTATTTCCATTTTTTGTAGTTTTTATTTTTTCCCTTTTTCCTGTGTGTATGTATGTATGATGAAGGACCTTAGGTGTATTGATGATGTGTGCGGGGAGGCAAACTTACCGTTTTTCAACGTTTCGGTGTTTTCACCGTAATTTAGGAAAAATATTATAAATTTGTCGTCGTTTATGTCGCAACCTATAGTGTGCTTAGTGGAAGCACGCAACCGCACAACCGCCTTTTCCGCTGCCGTACACTGTGTCTATACCTTACTCACTCATGCATCATTACCAACGAGTGCTCGGCACAAGGGATTTCTGTACTTAATGGATCAGCTATGATTTTCGGCAGGTTCTCTTTCAGCGGTATAAATACCATGGAATGAGTATCACAATGAAACTAGATAGAGGAGGTTCATGCGACAATGTGGAGGTGTAATAACTCCCCTCCCATCGACACTAATGTCACCCTTTCGACACACAGAGCTCAGATGCAACTATTGAAATAAACAAAACGTGTTCTTTCTTCTCAATTGAGGCACCAATAATCCCTGGTGAATAATCCTATGAGATTATGAGATCTCCTCCCGAAACCTGAGCTATCGCAAACAAAGTTGGTTAGCAAAACCTGATGCACTTCTTTACTCGACGCCGTGCCACACTATTGAGCAAAGATTATCTTCTCAGGTTTCTCCACTTAACAAATTATTTGCTCCTAGAAAGACTGTTCCAGGTAAATTCCGATTTCTTGCTGGAATTTTTGCCTCTTATCATGTGATCTACATACGATTGAACGTGACCCAATAGTTTTCCCAGTGCGTGATACCTGGAAAAAGCACTGCAAATGACGCAAGTCAATGTTCAGTGAAAGTTCTTTGTATCCTCTTATCTACATATACTACTAAATTGAACTTCTCTTCTCTGCCTTAGCGAGTTTTACAGACCTGATTTCAGTTTGCATTCGTGTAACCAATGTCAAAGTAAACAAACAGTTCGCCGGATTCCATCACTGTATGCACTATAAACATATGTAGATAGTACATACTCCTTCTTCTCGCAAGTTTGTAGTTGTTGTTTGTACCACCTGAATGAAACTTTCACTCCAAGAATTATCAATAAATCTGGATATTTCGCATTGGCCATATTGATTGGGTTCAGGACTGTGTATTCGCAACTGAAAGAAAAATGAAGTCACGGAGCTTGCTTCGCCACTTTTCGAGATAACGAGTTTGCCCGCCTGCTCGTTTGTCAGTGTATTCGAAAAGGAATCCTCCCTTTGGTAAATTCCTGAATCTATTCACAGGGAGCAATTCTAGTCAGAGTTAAGGAAGTCGAACAATACATTCCTTCACTCGCAGCTCAACTTGTTTAACAGCGCATCACATACGCTTTATTTCGGAATAAATTTACTTCGGTCCAGCGCATGCGTGTGTGCGCGCACTTTGCTTTTCCTACTCCCAACACACTCTGGTCTCTCCCCTCGCTCCGTTCACGCATAGGAACAACCAATTTGAATTTCGCTTTTGAATGGGAGAATGAGTCTGCATCTGCTAAATACATTCTGTACAACGTCCAAGGAGAAACCTCCGAAAGTCGTATGCGATCGCTGTGAACCCGAAGCGCGAGTACAACTATGCACGCTGACTAGTGAACCTCGCATGACTATCCTCATCATTTCAAGAATGATAAAAGTTTTCTGGTAGTTTCTGACTCGCTTGCAGACACCTCTAACAAGGGAACCACAATAAGTCATAGTGAGCATTCCAAATGAAATGTACTTTTCTAGAACCATTTTCGGACGAAAAGTCCGAATATGCCCATCGCAGCTGCCTAGACCCACTCTGAAAAAAGTTATGAGCGTTTTTTAAAGCTTCGCGGCAAGGTAAGGGTACCCCCATGGAATTTTTAGAGTGTTTTAAGTTTTTTCCGAATCTTGCTAAAAACGCATGTAGGGGTAATCTGGGCTGCTGAACAAGAATATGGGGTCTGCTTGCCCAAATTTTAGGGTTTACTGTAGGTTACGGTAGGTAATATGCCACTTAGGAGGCAAAACTTACCTAAATGTTCCGATAATCGACAAATGGACATCAAATTCGTATTGAGCACCCCAAATAACCCCCACATAGAAACTTTGTGACAAATCTGAGACTTTGACCAAACTACCGTATACCCACCGTAATCTACCGTAAGCTGCCGAAAATCGATAAACCGACATCAGATTCGTGTTCAGCACTCCAAATAACCCCCGGAGAAATAACTTGAGCATATTCTATAGAAGCACTCCGAAATCTTCAAAAGTCGCGATTTGCCATCAAATTCTCCCCCGATTGGAATCTGTGAACGAATACAGTCGAAAACTTCGGAAAATCGATAAATGAACCTCGGATTCGTGATCAGCATCCCAAATAACCCCCTAGAGCGAATTTTTATTCAAATCTGGAATATTTTTCTAAAACGCTTCGAGAGCCCTCTAACTGGTATAAATCAACGCTCAACCGAAAATCCGTACAAGTCCAAAACGCTGTTACTCTGCGCAAAGTTTGGAGAATGTTCCTTCAACCTAACTTCGCTTAGTGGGGTAGTTTTGGGCGCTGAACACGAATATGAGGTCCGTTTCCGGATTTTCCCAAGAATAATGCGCTTCCTGGAGGGTACAATAAGTACGAAAATCAGAGAAAAAATGCCTATAACTTTTTTCAGAGTGGGTCTAGGCAGCTGCGATGGGCATATTCGGACTTTTTGTCCGAAAATGGTTCTAGAAAAGTACATTTCATTTGGAATGGTCACTATGACCTATTGTGGTTCCCTTGTAAGCGAAGATATAAGCGTTTCGGAAGCTTCGTACAAAAGTAAGGGTACCAAGCAGCCAATTTTTAGAGTGATCAGAAAACTTCTTTCGGATCAGACTCAAAACTCTCACGTGGGAGTTGTTTAGTGCGCTGAACCCAAGTCTGGGGTCTGTTCCTCCGTATTCTGTGGTTTGCTGTAGGTTACGGTAGGCATACTACTATTTTGTGTGCGTAACATACCCTAATATTTCGAACATCGACAAACGGATCTCAAATCCGTGATCAGCTCACCAAAAAAAACCCACGATGAAGTTTTGAGCAAAATCTGAGGCTCTGACCAGACTACCGTGAACCCACCGTAACCTACCGTAATCTTCAAACGAATTGCAGATTCGTTACCAGCACTCCAGAAAACCCCCACAAAAATGTTGGACCTTATCTATCAAATCATTCTGGAGATGGTCAAATATCGCGTTTTGCCCTCAAAATTCACCCTCGATTAGAACCTTCGATTGAAATATGCTGACTACTCTCCAAAACTGTCAAATGAACATCAGATTCGTGATGAGCACCTCAAAATAACCCCATTTGAAAAGTCTTTTCAAGCCTGTAACTCGTGTTCCCCGGCGTATTCTTTAGAAAATGAAGAAACCTATTCAATATCAAGGCTCAGTACGTCGAATAACCCTTCTTTCAAAATTTTGAGCCCTAGTCACCCAAGAATTCATCCAAGAACGTCACGTTCAGCTCAGCTGCAGGAAATTCGAACCTTGACCGGCTATAACTTATTCCTCTGATGTCCGCAGCAAAATGCGGGGTCGTATTCAGAGAGACAGTGCCAGAATTAGTCAAAAAAAGATCGCTTATCTTTGAAATGGCGAAGTTAGCCATGAGAGGTCCCTGGTTCGAAAGACTATTTCGATCACCCTGCTATCCCAATCAGTCACCTTTGTGGAAGTAGTTAGATATACTATGACTAAAAATATGAGAGATTGAAGGTTTCAGTACTTTTTTCTTGAATCAAAGTCGTCGGATAGAATATTGCTAACTTAGAGGCAACGTACGAGCAGAAAACCATGCATTATTTTTTTGATGTTTTTGTGTAGCTTGGCCTCTTTGGTGAACGAAAATGTCGAAAGGGCCCATGAAAATCCTTCATTTGCAGGGGGAAACTCAGTCCAAACACAATGTAAAATTGAACTTGAATTTCACGCCAAAATCGTTTTTGAAGTTTTTCGGCTTTTGAAGACTTCGTCACTGGCATTTTTGAAGTTTTCCTGCGTGTGAAGCTTGTACCGTAACTGTTTTTCATGTTATTTGACGGTCTCAACACATTCTATGAAAAAAAGGCTAGATGACTGGTGAGAACTGGTGGGGGATCCTCATTTTTGACCCCCTCCAACCTCAAAACCCAGGGTTTTTGGCGCACCAGAGTTTACCAGTGTGGTCTACTTGGTTCATTCATTAACTTGAGCCTGAAAACTGGAAAGTGGTTTGTGGAGTGAACGATGCCTTTAAGACATAATGCACAATTATCCGGCGTCTTTTCAACAAATTTTATTTAACAAAGTTGTTGTTATCGGAGAGCTCGGGGGGGGGACCCGCCCAGTGATTTTCCACGCTTTTCCAAGCTTTTTGAGACGAACGACCGTGGATTGATTGACATTGGAGTCCACAGCAAGCATTCGTGTTGTCAGGTCCTCGTCCTCTTCCACGGTTGGCAGAAGAGCCTGATCGTCGAAATCCGATGAAAGACCTCTTCCTGGTTTATCCTCCAAGCTGGGATCACCTCATTCAAAACGGGCAAACCACACCCCTACGCTGCCTTTCGCTAATTGTTCTTTTGACAAAAAGTTTGTTGAGATCGCGAAATGACTGTGCTGCTTTCCATTCTTTCTCGAATCTGATGAAGGCGACGAGACCTAAACGTCAGCCTGATAAAGTGTAACATCTTGAACGCGGCTTTATTAACACTCTACTAAAAACTAAATTCCTATGCCAAGACTTATGGAAAGTCGATCATGGACACTAATGAGAAGATTATTTTTTTTCTGATGAAAAACGAGCGACCAATATAAACGCCGGATAATTTTGCATCAACTCATATGTATGTATGTATCTAATGTTGATACGCATAGAAAGTTGGAGATTCGAATAAGCAGAAGTAGTAGCCCATGCACTTGTTTCCAACTCTCCGACCCCTTGTTAGAGTGCAGACTACAGTACCGAGCATATTTTTTGCAAAAACGGCGTTTTGCGGCGTTTTTTGAGTTCACAAAGCGCCGCATCGCCATAACTCACCTCAAAGTTGACTAAATGAGTTTTTCAGATAGTTTTCGTGTTCCTCTCAGTAAGGCGAATGTAATGGTATGTGTTGAAAGCTCTTTTAACTCTAGCATTTTGTAGAAAAAATGTGTATTTCCTTCTAAAATTCACATCGACCACAGGTCAAAAAATGACAGATTTCTGTTATCATGACCGTCTGATCAGTTCTTCATGAGGGGTTTAGAGGTGCAAATATGCAAATTTCGATAAACTTAATTTTGAGAAGTTTTTTTTTTCGGATTTGAGTCTATTCTTTTGGAACACTATCGTATAAGACTAAATGGAAGCAATCCAGAAATAACTTCAGAATTGAAATTGGACCACTCTGAAGCAAGTTATGGCGTTGCGGCGCTTTGTGAGCGCAAAAAACGCCGCAAAACGCTTTCTTTGCAAAAAAATTTGCTCGGTACTGTAGTTAAAGGCAGTGTTCACGATAAACTTCAATTTTGAGATTCTGGAAATTTAGCTTCCTGGCAAAAGTAACGATTTGGTAATGCTATTTATGAGTCGAAAAAGTTTCAAAAATATCTTGAAATATCGTAAAAAATGATTTTGCGTAAAAAACCTGAAGTAGTAAAAAAGCTAGGAAATGAAGTGAAATAACCAAAAATACGATTTGGCGGTCAATAATAAACAAACTAGCGATAAGTAAAGACTTAGTGACCAGATTTTACAAGCTTCTCCGTTAAACTTATCAAAGCAAAATCAAGCGCGATATGGAATGGAGCGTTGCGTTATCCTAGCTTGACCTATGCTGGTTCCCATATTACAGAATTCGAAAATGGCTTAATGTTTCCGTTGCGCGCTTGACTTTGCTTTGATAAGTTTAACGGAGAAGCTTGTAAAATCTGATTACTAAGTCTTTACTTATCGCTAGTTTGTTTATTATTAACCGCCAAATCGTATTTTTAGTTATTTCACTTCATTTCCTAGCTTTTTTACTACTTCAGGTTTTTTACGCCAAATCAATTTTTACGATATTTCAAGATATTTTTGAAACTTTTTCGACTCATAAATAGCATTACCAAATCGTTACTTTTGCCAGGAAGCTAAATTTCCAGAAATTTCACATATTTTTCCCAAAGGTTCCCTTTCTGACATGAACGATTTCCAGTTTGGAAAGATGAAACATCTAACAGGCGATTTTGTCGTATGAGTGCAACTTCTGAAACTACCATAAAAAACTCCACTCATCGCCGCATTTTGCGCAACAGGTGAAAAATCGATATTATTGATCATAGATATTCGATTTTTCGTGATGAGAACAATTTCCCAAGCAAGGCACTCACTAGGGAATCTCGCATGGCCGTCCCCACCACTTGAAAATGATGAATGTTTTTTGGTCAATTCTGCTCCGATGTCTCCGAATCTGACATCGGATTTTGCTACGGACACCTTCGAACGAAGTTATAAGCGTTTTTGAAGCTTCTTGAAAAGGTAAGGGTACCCATCAGCCAATTTTCAGGGTGTTTAAAAAAATTCGGATTGGGCTCAAAACTTTCAACTGGGGGTTATTCAGGGCGCCTGTTTGTGGTCTGTTTGTCTCTTTGAAGCTAGAATTATGGTTACTGTAGGTTACCGTAAATATAATGCCTTTTAACTGACTTTACCTACCTTAAATGAGAAGCTTTGAACGAATCAAGACGAAAAGCTCGGGAAATCGTCAAATAAACCTCAGATTCGTGATCAGCGCCCCAATTAACCCACCTGGAAGAATTTTGAGTGAAATCTGCAACATTTTTTTTGTAACGCTTTCAGAGGTATAAATAAGCGCCCAACCGGAAATCCGCACAAGTCCAAAACGCTATCAGTCTGTGCAAAGTTTGGAAAATGTGCCCTCACCCTAAATATGCTCAGTGGGGTAGTTTTGGGCGCTGAACGCAAGCATGAGGTACGTTTTCGGATTTCGCAAACCCTAATGCGCGGTTTTCATAGAAGAAAAGGCGGGAAATACGAACTTCGACAGGTTATAACTTTTTTCGCAGATATCTGTAGTAAAATCCGAGTTCAGATTCGAAGAGGGCGTGCCAGAGTTAACTAGAAAACATCTATCCGTCGTCGCATTTCGTGCAATAAGAGCGGAAATCGATAATATTGATTATCGATTGATGACGTGTCATGAGTACGAAATCTGACAAGTCTAGTACTTACGCATAATGACCTATGTTAATTGGCTGCAGATCCACCCACATACCCTGCCCTCCACAGCCGAAACATGCCCCAGCAGTTTTCGCGCTCCACGGCTAATTTAGTATGTAACCCCACGATTTTGAGGTACCCTTCAAAGTTAATGTATCAAGTTCAAATTGGAATAGGAGCTACCTGCATCCATTTTCAGCCTCCTGTCCAAAAATGAGCTTCCTAGCTCAATTTTAAGTGTACCCACAAGTTGATGAACACCAACTGAAAAAAAGAAGATCAACACCAAAATCGAGCGGTTTTTTAAAATTTTCTCGAAAACCAGTAAACCATTCCAAACCATTTTCGGGGGATGTTACCAACTTTTTGCGCTCTTTCAATGCAATTTGGAGCTAATTTCTAGGTTCACTCCGAACTTAGATTTCGAAAAAGCGGTTCCGCGCGTGGCCAGTTCAAAACCAAATCTGGTGCGCGCTTCGCGCGCACCACAACTGATCGCTATATCAATCAACCGGCCCCGGGTAGAACTAAAATGCCGTACGAATTGAGAAAAACCGGCCAGAAGTACAAAATTTCTCTCGCAGGAACTGTTCGTTGTGACAATGAAATTTTTTTGTGAACCCGTACCTTGCAATTCTCTACTCTCAATTGTTCCGTTCTTTTCTTCGGACCCTAACTAATACTGCTTTACATAAATTATTCTTCTATTCTCGATTGACCCAATTTTCCACCCGTGAGCACCACCATGAACATGTTCATGCAACTGGACAACTAGTCCATGTTATAGAATATTGCCACTGAAATAAGACGTTTTAGCGCGTTTTCGTCGTTTTTTCGTAACTTCGGCCACACTTGGTGGCCAACGCATTGTTTTAAGCGAAAAACGCGGGGACTAAAATCTTCGTGAACCTTGCCTTTTATAAACGAGGCTTCTGACTCGTTGATGAATGCGTGAGAAGCTTTGCGAGCAGCTGGGACTCCCGCCCTGGAGGGGGAGGTGGTCCGGCCAGTGTATCGGATGAACTGCAATTCTCGCGCTATTCTGCATATCGACTGGCAACGCCCCTTTTTCTTGCTGCATCCAACATCACCCATCTGATGCACCTGTTGCTAACTTGGTGTCTGCCCCAATGAGCTGAACCTTTCTGGAGACTTGAGAGGGAAACTCGTGTAGAATAGCTATCCAATCTCATTCAGAGTTTTCGATGTCACTGCGACTTCGCTCTTTTAGTGGCCAAGTTTTCCTCTTCTTACAGTCATGCAGAGAAACGACCTTTGGCTTGCAAATTTCATACCTATGCATTCTGTCTTACCTTCAATTACTTCAGTCAGTCACTTCAAATAGTCTCATTCTTATGCTACAAAAACATTTAGGTACATGAAATTGTTTCTGACAGGTTTTGCCCACATTTTTTTTAACCAAAAAAAGAAGGATTTTGTTCCGTTGACTCGAACTTAATTTTGGTTGACGAATGGAAAACTTTGATGCTCAAAAACGGAACGAGGCGATTAATAGGAATTCATTCCGTGGTCAGCCTCATCTGTGTTTTTCCTCCTTCACAACGAAGAGCAAACGAATCCCGCAGATTTTTTTTTGCCTTCTCATGTCCACCCTGAAAATATTAGGTGTGCGATAGATGCACAATACGAAATACCTACTACATCGGCATCGTTCGTCGGATTGGGGTATGCCCGCGCTTTTTCGTTGTGACGCCAGATTACAAGATTTCTCCTAGTCTTAGCTGGAGTACTCATGCTAAAACAACTCGCAATACTAGTGGGCAGAAATTTAACGCATTATGACTTTATATGTGCAACGAAAATTCAGTTCAAAAGCTTATTGAATTGACTGGCGACAAAGCGCGCCGTCTTTTAAATGTTGACGGAAGACACTATTAATACAGTGCGTTTCAATACTATGAAGGCAGCCTATTTTCTTGATATTCTCAGACTCACAATTCGTATGGAGAAGAACCTAGTTCAGTATTCGAGAACTCTCCGTACACGTGCTCTGCCATAATCATAACTTTCCTTCTAGTTTCTAGTATGAAGATGATGAAGATTTTTTTTGAGGCTTTTTTGTTTTGACATTGTTTCAAAACTATAAAGACACTGAGGAAATAGTTGTTGTTTTTAATGATTTCGTCAGAGTCGCTCGTCCATTCGTCCGTCACTGAAGCACGTGTTATCATTATGTACTGTAGTTTACTGTGAATTGACGCTCTGTACCAAAGATCAAGATGAAGTGGAGGTGTTGCAAGAACCTGGGCACTCCCTTGGAAAAACCGCTGCATAACTGAGATACTGGGAAAGCATTTATGCTCTCAGGCTACATTTAGGACCAAGAATACTAGAGGAAAGCCGAAAATGTTGAAATCGGGGCGAAAACGGAGGATACTGTGAAAGTTATCAAGTAACTCGATCAGTTTTTTGGTGGCTCTGTGGTATGTAAGTCGATCGTGGCTTATAGGTTTACTCAACCAGACGAACAATAATACATTATAAATCCGCATTTTATACGGAATGGGAGGCGGTCCCACAAACAAACATCATAGACCACTGCAATCATAGTAACGTTCAAAGGGTGTGCCGTGCCTACCCTAAAAGCGAGCACCGCGCTTGGAGTACTCGGCTTACCACCATGCTTGATAACCTACTTCAGATAGCGCCACATCTTTGATGGGCAAATATTGAAGAGATACCAATTCATAACAAACGATAGTATTTTCCCTATTCAGTATATTTTATATTAAATATACATTAGGTTGTGACTACAGTTCACAACTGCGCAGGTCCGTGTCAATCTCTAGCCGGATTTTCCCACGGCGACTATCTGAAGGTGATTAAAACAAATCGAAAACATTGCCAGAGATACTAGAAGAAGGTCTGTACTGTCGGAAGGACATAAAAAGGCGGTTTAGATGCTGACGACCAAGAAGGATCTCGGCAGTTAAATTGGTGAAGACTTCATCTTTGAACCTGCCCTCACCTCGATCATTTCTAGACACTTAATCGCCTCCATGGTGTCTATTTCGACTAAATTAGTGACGATGTAGACGACTCCAATGGTTTCCCTATTCCCAACGTCATTTGAAGAAGACGCCGTTCTTGTCCCTCCGTCGAATTTTTGGTACATGCTCGATGACGGTTTGTAGACCCCATTGGCTCTATGGGATGATCTGAAAAACCCTTACGTTGAGCTGAATGGTAGCCTACGGTGTCGCTATTTCTAAAAATATATGCAAACTCAAATTGGCGGCGTCATCAAAGTTGGAAGTGGATGATACTTGCTGTCCATGTGAGCCTCTCTCGTTTTGCTTAAAGGCAGCATACACTCTCGTAAACGTGGTTGAGATAACTACGTGGATCGAACCGTATGGCTTACAACTTATTTTGAAGTGTCAAGAACGACGCACAATGCCGCTACATGAATTAGAAGTTGGCCCCGCCCTGTATTTTCACGCCCCCTGTACTTGCCATTTTCCTCCAACGCAGGGTTGATGGGCCATCTTCGCCGTCAGTGACGTGTGTGGTTCACTTGTTAGGCAATCTACCAACAGTACCGACGGTGAATATGACCCAGCAACCTTGCGTTGCAGGAAAAGAGCAAATACAGGGGGCGTGAAAATACAGGGCGGGGCCAAATTTGCTACTCCTGTAACGGCATTGTGGGTCGTTTTTTGACACTTCAAAATGCGTAGGCGTTGTAATCTTGGCCATACCATTCTATTACCGTAGTTATCTCAATCACGTTTACCAGCGTGTATGCTGCCTTTGAATCCAAGGTCGTAATATTAAATTTCTTGGCTAGCTGGCACATATTCTGGACATTAATCCCATTAAAGCTATCAGAAGTGTGCTATTCAGAGAGGTTCATCCAGGTTAGAGGCACTACAGAAGCGCTAATGAGCTCTAAGGTGCAATTTTTAACTTATGAAAGGGAAGGATGCTAACGCTGATATGGAAGTTGCGCAATTCCATGTGTAGCCTTGTTTTCGAAGTTGAATTTCACGGGAGAGATCCCGATACACTCTGATTTGCAATGAAGGATCACGCATTCACAGTTGTATGTACAATCGTTTAGACAAGTTCCTTTCTAGTTTTGAAACAGTGAAAAAGCAGAAAATGCTTAAAAAATTGCCAAAAATAAATATTGCGGGGGAATTTGTTGTGGACTAGTGTACACGGAAGAAAATAAGTCGCCAAATGTGCAAAAGGGTGCTCGCAACTATCTATCGGTCTAGTTATTCTAAGAAAATATGTAGGGTGCATTTATAGTAATTAAACGCACTGTAGTGTCCGAACAGTCTACGTATTATACATTGGATCCGACTCATTGAGGATAGTTTCAAAAATCGCTCTTTTCTGCTTTACCCTGGACCGAAAGATTTACGTTTAGATGCATATGAACTCAAAAAACAGAATAATCTCAGCTTTCAATTAATTAGGAGATTCTGTGACAAGATATTCTAAAATATCCGATTTTTTTTTGAATTTCCGAATCATTTCAAATAACCTTTTTTTACAAACACAGTATGAAATCGACGACAATTTTGCCTTCGCATGAATTTTATGGTGAGTTTTGATTGGAAAACAACCCTTCATACATTAGGTTGATGGTGAAGAGAAAAAGGTTTTTGCAGTTTTCCGAGACGAGTCGGATCTAATGTATACTACGTATGCATAGCGGGTTCCAGACATTGGATTCATGTTCAGGGCTGGTATTTTCTCTACTTCGACTTCATACCCTTTAAATGTCGATCTGTTTTTTTTTTTGAAATCGGCGCTTACCCGTTCTCTCTGAATTCTCGTTTCCCATTCTCAAGAATGCATAATTTCTGCTGGTTGCGTGGGCTCTTTGTTGTCGGCGCCCGCTTGAGATGCTTGAAACGCGTGCGAGAATGAGCGTTCGCCACTTCTCCTTTCCTATCATTCATTCTTCATACAGAAATATACGTTTCGGCACTTTTTATTAGGGTATACGCCTTTTTTTGTCTTGGAAGCACTCCAGCAGCTCCTTTGCTACTCGTCACTGTTGAACGAATAGCAAAACTTAGTGAAGATCTTTCCATCTACAGATAACAAAATAGGAGGTCAGGTCATTTGACTGTTCCGGGTGGGGGACCGAACGTTATTCGACCAATTGACAGAGCTCCGAGAGAACTAGGTGTACCCGACCTCGGGCGATTATACCGAACAGCACTCAAGCACTTCACAGCACTTTATTCACAGCGTGAACCATTTCGTTTTCACCAATGGAATCAAAGAAGTCAATTACTTCTGAAAGGTTTTGTACAGGGTTGAATGCATCGAACAATTTAATCTGCAACGGCTGTAATTGACCCTACGAAAAGCCTCGGTCTTGAAAAAAATTGGATGGGAAAAATTAATGAGAGAAGCGTAGGGTATTTTTTCGGGAACTTGGATCACTCAAGTGCAACCGACAATTAACAGGCGTCACGTAATGATGCTTTTTCATTGATGAGTGGAGTTTGAGGCTACATTGTAAGAAAAAGTTATTCCCGCCTTCATCCTCACTGACACTCTTCTACTACATATGAGGCGTGATTTACATAGTTTACGCACGTTGCGATGAGCTTGTCCTTCTTCTACTGTTACTCACCGAATACAAAGTTGATGGCTTAACTTTTTTTAGTAATTTGTGAAAAAATTACCGTCAATTAGTCGCTTTTCTTCAACAAGATCTACCAATAGTAACCATGAATTCATTAAAATTATGGACTGAACGTCATAGCGGGAAAAGTTCCTGAATATCGATCAAATCGATATAGCCGAAGGCTACTTGTTGTTAATTCGTTGTTTGTGCTCTAGCCTATTTCTACTGTCTATTTCACGGACCCCTTTTTCGGAGTGACGACGCCATTGTTTCGACATCAATTTATTAAAGAGTTGGTTCCTCAGGACTTCCTGCCAAGGTCCACCCAGCAACGACTAGGGGATTTGAAAGGCTCGTATTTAGAGCCATTACGCGCATCAATGATCTGGGATCTGGTTGGGATCGCTCCGGAACTAAAAAAATATCATGTCGTTAAAATATTAATCACTATAAAGATGCGTAGGCAAACAATTTGGCCGCAATCAGAAGTGATCCTTCTGAGTAAAGGTCAACGAAACCAGCTATCACGACCTTCTCAAAAATGAAGTAGAACCCACAGGATGGACGTGGTGAAGTTACCTGGCAAATCCTTATCGGACACGTCTGCGGCCCCACAAGCTCGTCAGAACGGGGGGGCGGGGCGGGCTGAGCAAGCGAACTGGGCAACGGAATTTCAAATTCGCCGCCGTTTTTATCGATTTTTGGCCCGTTTTCGCTGTATTCTTCGACTCCCCTCCAGCATCTGACAGAGTAGTATTTCACCCTGAAAACTCAAAAACGAGATTTTATCGTGAACACTGCCAATAAAACGTCTGGTCTGGATGAGAAAGTGGAAATTTTTCAAAGTTCATGGAATAGTGAAGAGTATTTTTCCACGACTACCATTGCTTTGCTTCTGAAACCGGTTTATACAGATCCTTCATCAACCTCCCACCGTAATTATGCCACACCCTGTATAGCCTAGCTCCCTCAACTCGAGCCGGTCGAAGTAAGGCTTATCGGGCTCATCATGTCAAAATCTCCTTATCACTGTTATCTTTTGCCACGACCGACCGCTCCGCTGCTTGCTCCGCCCGGACTTACCAGAGTAAGCTAGGCTTTATAATGTACACGTACTAGTGTCTAATACCTAATGCTACGGGTAATTCCGGAAATAGTGGAATCTATCTAATTCAATATGCACGTCGCATGTGCGTGTCTGCCTTCGAACACTCATCAAGAATCCTTGAAGTTTACCATAGATATCACTTTCGAGTTCTCGAAGGTATACCGAAGGCCTGGTGCCCTATATGTAGACTTCATTTATCCGCAACTCGCAGTTTTCTGTATCACTATCATAGAAGTGGTGCGGTTTTTAAACTGATATCTTCATTTTCATACTTGAATTTTCGAAAAACAACCGCTTAGCATCCATGATTGTGATATGCGAGTAGCGTGGAAATGGAGGGTATAACAAGGCGTGCTAAATAAAAGAGCCTCAACGCCGTGTGTTTGGGTTTGAATAAGACCCTCCTTGCTCACGTTGGCTTCTGAGAGTGGAAGAATCGGCCCCTAAGGAGTAAAAAGTTATCACTACAATCAAGCATAAAAGCTCGCTTAGCAATACCTCCTTCATTTGATTATTTGCCGCTATCACAATCTCGAGTTTCCATTTGTTCACATCGAGGGGCGGAGAGGGGGCATGAGGTATTTCCAAAACTTCAAAATGCTTGTTTGCAGCTGATTTTCTGCCAATCCTGGCACGTTTTCTTTTGACATTATGAGCCCAAGTTCCTCTTCGTCTCCTGTTGCACTATAGAAAGTCACCGATGATGAATGACAGCCCAACCTCAGGATCATTTTGTATTTCTTTACTTGTTCTGGAGAAAATTTCGCGCTGATCGCAATGGTGTCTTCAGAACAGCTCAGATCCCCATGCGAACGGAGTAATGGCCTCCCAAAGAATGTTAATTTTAACGATGAAGATTTCGTGGACGAGTTGTCTCCGATCTTTTTTTTCTCGCAATCCGCAGCCATCGAGTAGACTACAATGAGAAGCTAGACTGATAACAAATGGATGAACATAGATCTTGATCAAAATCCATCCCGCATCTTGCCCCTATTGAGATCGAAGGCTTGTCGGTGGGCGTGCCCAAGTTTTGCTTTTCTAAGAGCTTGGTCGACTTTTTTTCTAGCTTTTTCTCGCTTATTGGAGTGGATTAAGATTCCACGCTCGGCAGGACACTCGACGGCTGGACTGAAATATCGAAAATTACCCCTGAGGTTGGACTGTGCCTTCAAGGGCAGTACCAGGATGAAATTCGTTTTTAAATTCTTGCCGAAAATGGAAAGGCCCGTGGCTCATCACAATATTAGCGTAAACAACGAACAAAAATTGGCCCAGGAGAGCCTCATTCGGCCCTGATGCGCAAGGCATTTCGGAAGCAAAAAGGCTCTGCGCGAGCGAAAGGCGAGCGGAAAAACTCACAAAGCTATAGTATAGAGAGTACAGAGCTCTTCTAGGCCCGTTCAACGATAGTGTGCCGAAGAGGCACGTGCCTCTCGATTTTACACAAAAATAGGAAGACAAGTTTCATCGTGCACACTGCCTTTAAAGGCGTCTTTGAGAGCGATGCTGCATTCTTCCGTTCATGGAGTATTTTTGCCTGATGCATTAGGGGGCCTCCTAAACAGGCAGCAGCGACCGTTTATCCACATCGTTTATAGCACTGAATACGCAGGAAGTTGGCAAGTTGAAACTTATTGGAACTCGTAGAACATTTCCACTGGCGAAACAGTGAGATGGCACACGTATGGATAAACAGTCGCTGCCGCCTGTTTAGGTTTTTTCATACAATAGGGCATTCAGAAACTTTTCCTCGTACACGTGTGGTCATTCGCGTAAGGCTGCAGTCTGCGCTCTTTCTCCAACAGCAAGAATGTTTTTTTCTATTCACGTAAAAATCCAGAAAGCAACATTTCTAATATTTCTTCAAGGGAAAGCATTCGGCCTCTTTTTCCTCAGGGAGTGATACAGAAATTTCTTAGGAAAAGATGATTGGAACTTCCTCCCTTTATATTGCATCCCCAATGCTCACAGGGTCGAAGAATGGTGCCGGTTACATTGACTCATGCCCTAGAAAACAATATGATTTTCCGAAAAAAAATTCACGCAACCTAATGGAAGTACATACTCCTTCTGGATTGTAAGACTTTCCGGATTCTAGAGTCCCACAAAACTGGTTCTCCATCTCAGGGAGTCGAGGGGTCCGATTCGGCCACGATAGGCTTTCTATTCGGATACTTACATATGTAGTCGAGTTGAAAGGAACTTTTGCAGCAGCACGTGATGCTCCGAGGAGCACGTGGCCTATTCGATAGGACTATGTGGCGTACTCAGAGAGTCGGGGGGTTCTATTCGGCCACGATAGGCTTTCTATTCGGGTACCTAGTCGAGTTGAAAGGAACTTTTGCAGCAGCACGTGATGCTCCGAGGAGCACGTGGCCTATTCGATAGGACTATGTGTCGTACTCAGAGAGTCGGGTGGGTTCTATTCGGCCACGATAGGCTTTCTATTCGGGTACCTAGTCGAGTTGAAAGGAACTTTTGCAGCAGCACGTGATGCTCCGAGGAGCACGTGGCCTATTCGATAGGACTATGTGGCGTACTCAGAGAGTCGGGGGGTTCTATTCGGCCACGATAGGCTTTCTATTCGGGTACCTAGTCGAGTTGAAAGGAACTTTTGCAGCAGCACGTGATGCTCCGAGGAGCACGTGGCCTATTCGATAGGACTATGTGGCGTACTCAGAAAGTCGGGGGGTTCTATTCGGCCACGATAGGCTTTCTATTCGGGTACCTAGTCGAGTTGAAAGGGACTTTTGCAGCAGCACGTGCTGCTCCGAGGAGCACGTGGCCTATTCGATAGGACTATGTGGCGCAGAGAGACAAAACCCTTGCTGCACCCCCATTTCCCACGCAGCAGCACGTGGCCTGTTCGATAGCACTACGTGGGGCAGCGAGGCAAAACTTTTGCCGCACCCTATTTCCCACGCTACAGCACGTGGCCTGTTCAATAGGAGCACGTAGCCCAAACATGCAAAACCTTCTCTGAACCCCCGTTTCCTACGCAGCAGCACGTGGCCTGTTCGATATGAACACGTGGCGCTGGGGGCGGGCTCCCACACCTTCGATGGGAGCGGGTCTCCCCCAACAAGGATACGGTCCAAGTCACGGACCGCAGTAGGGGATCACCCCCACAGCAGTCCGCGACAGGGACATCACCTTCGCCACGGTCGACAGCGAGGGAGCTCCCCTCGCTGAGGACCGTGGGGGAGACCCCTTAGCGGTTCAAAAATCGTTCAGAAAGTGACTCGTAGTCACCTTCCAGGAGCAGCCCGAAAGGCGCACTGCGCTTTCTTTGGGATCGAGCCCCTTATATACGTGCTGTGCGGCTGACATGCGCCGGGTCAGTTCTGAAGCGATCGATCAACGTGTTCAATCATGGGCATTGTGGCTCGTTCGTCGTCCAAGCTCATCGTAGTCGAATCGAAAGCGTATCGTGGCCGAGTGGAACGGCTATGATTGGCGCCACGTGCTTCTCACTTGGACGACGATTAGGCCACTTGGCGCAAGGAAATTACGTGGCCATATCGTCGTCCAACCGCTTTGTAGTTGAATCGAAAGCCAATCGTGGCCGAACAGAACCCCCCGACTCCCTGAGTAGAGAGACAAAACCCTTGCTGCACCCCCATTTCCCACGCGGCAGCACGTGGCCTGTTCGATAGCACTAAGTTGCGCAGCGAGGCGAAACTTTTGCCGCACCCTATTTCCCACGCCGCAGCACGTGGCCTGTTCGATAAGACTACGTGGCGCTGGGGGCGGGCCCCACACCTTCGATGGGAGCGGGTCTCCCTCAATAAGGATACGATCCAAGTCACGGCCCGCAGCAGGGGATCACCCCACAGCAGTCCGCGACAGGAACATCACCTTCGCCACGGTCGACAGCGAGGGAGCTCCCCTCGCTGAGGACTGTGGGGGAAACCCCTTAGTGGTTCAAAAATCGTCCAGAAAGTGACACGTAGTCACCTTCCAGGAGCGGCCCGAAAGGCGCACTGCGCTCTCTTTGGGATCGAGCCCCTTATATACGTGCTGTGCGGCTGACATGCGCCGGGTCAGTTCTAGAGCGATCGATCAACGTGTTCAATCATGGGCATTGTGGCTCGTTCGTCGTCCAAGCTCATCGTAGTCGAATCGAAAGCGTATCGCGGCCGAGTGGAACGGCTATGATTGGCGCCACGTGCTTCTCACTTGGACGACGATTAGGCCACTTGGCGCAAGGAAATTACGTGGCCATATCGTCGTCCAACCGCTTTGTAGTCGAGTCGAAAGCCAATCGTGGCCGAATAGAACCCCCCGACTCCCTGAGATAGAATACAGGGGTAACTATGAATCACTATGGCAACCTTCCCATTCATAATATCATTTGCCGTACGACGAAGAATCCATTTCGCCACCCTTTTCTCTTAAAGATTCTTTTTTTTTCGTTTTTTTTTACGAAGCATTTAGGCTGATTAACCCCCGTAAGTCTTTGGTGTTGGAAATCGGTGTACTTTTCTCATAGGCTCTTTGCTCTGAGATGAAAGTCCACACATAAAAAACAAGTCAATGAATTCAATGGCGCTTCCTTTTTTTTCATCTGGATATCAAACACGTTCACTTTTTTAAGGAAAGTCTAAGGCTAGTGTGCGATAGAAGCGTAGGGTGATATATACAATACCCGCGCTAAGTTTTTTAAAAACGGGGAGCTTTTGCCAAACTTGGCAAAAAAACGTCCGATGTTTGTAACTTTTTTGAACGAGGACGTTTTTGGATTCTGAAAACACCATAATATTCACAGCTCGAATTCCTACATAACAATGTGCATTTTTTCAAGGGGAATTGTTTTCGCGGTCGTTCTATATAAACGTCGCGCGCGGCAAAGTGCGGGGAAACTTTGAGTAGTAATTGTACAAGTAATAGAAGTGCAATCTCTATGTTTTCTTCGTGAATTAGATGAAAGTGGGGTCATCCCGAGGTCTGTGCAAATTGAATTTTGGAAATCCTTCGTTAAACACGCTTGGCAGCTTCCTGAAAAGTCGGGCTTTTGTTGCGAAAGCCCCAGACCGATAAATGGAGGATTTCGAAATTTCAATCTGCCCAGATCTCGAGATAGCCCTTCTTTCATCTAACTCTTGAAGAAAACATAGAGATTGCTCTTCTATTACTTGTACAATTGCTACTCAAAGTTTCGCTGCCTTTTGCAGTGACCGGCGTTTTTGTGAGACGATCGCAAAAACAATTTTACTCGAAAACAAAGCGATTTTAGGGAACTTCTGTCTACAATTTACATTATTATGTAGGAATTTGAGCTGTGAATATGATAGCGTTTTCAGAATAGAAAAACGTCTTCATTCAAAGAAGCTACATGCATCGGACGTTTTTTCGCCAAGTTGGCAAATGCTCCCCGTTTTTACAAAACTTAGCGCGGGTATTGTATTAGGTTGTCCGATAAGTTCTTGCCGTTTTTTTAAATAAAAAAATTAGCGATCGAAACGAAATTTTTTGGTACAATGTTTTGTGTTATTCGAAAGAGAATTTTTCGCTCTACAAGAAAGTCTATTTGGTTTTTTTGTTTCGATTAGTTTTTGTTAATTTTTAGAGCATTTAAATGGAGTGTCAAGTCGACAAAAACGAGCATTTTCGACACCATCTACTTTTTGCGTTTAACCGAGGTGCCAAAGCCACGGAAGCTGCTAGAGAGATTTGTGCCGTATACGGAGAGGGTGCCATAGCTGAAAGAGCTGCTCGATATTGGTTTGCGAAGTTCAAAAGTGGCAATTTCGAGTCATAACAGTCATAACATAGCAGGAGCAAGTCATAACATAACATAACATAACATAACAACTCATAAGTCACACAGGAGCAAGTCATAACAAACAACGGAGAATACATTATTGATTAAATTGTTGTTATTTTATGTTTAAAAATAAAGTTATAAAAATTTTAAAAAAACGGCAAGAACTTATCGGACAACCTGATAGTTTGGTTAACCAGAGAAGGGATAGCTTCGGACACCTCAGCAGATTGCGCTGCGTCGTGTGCGCCCGCGAGAAATGTGGTGATCGATCGGCGCACGCGACAGGCGCGCGGCCTGCTGAGTGGTCCGCAGCTATCCCTTTCACGGATACACCCACCATACAACAGCATTCCTGAAAATGTTGAGCATCGCCTTTTCAAATAAACACCGCTCCTGAATGAGGATCTAACATTAATGAAGCAAATGCTTATTACAGGAAATCGTTTTAAAGGCAGCATGCACGCTCACAAACGTGGTCGTAGGCTCGCACAATCCCTACCATGCCATAAACAAAGTTTGACTCGCTTCAAACCATCCGGTATGACAGCATTTGAGCAATCCTGTCTCGCAAACTCGTATAATCCCACCCCTTCGAGTAACAGATTGAAAAGTGGAACTTGAGAAAACATGTGATAGCCTAGAGTGGTAGCATTACCAAAAGGGAGTCTACGGGAGAGACAGCTTGAGTGACTGGAGTGTAAGCGCGCAACACGATGATAGCAAGCCGAGACCTCGAAGTCCCACTACAATTACCCGCGGTCCCATCACGATTTTGCTATGCTCTGTTTCGAGTGGAATTTATTTCTGTTCCTCGCGTGCGTCTGCGCGCGTACGCTGCGTCTCCTTCTCCCCACACTTTCTCGCTGTCTCTACCCTCTCTCCGCATAACCGCGCGAGGGAACAGAGTAAATTTTGCTCGGAATCAGAGGATACGTGTAGCAGCAGCGGTCGTCCGCAACTACGGAGCGAATCTAGGGTCGTGAGTTGGGCTGAGCATCGTTAATGTGCTTCTCTGGGCCGAATTCCGGTCCGCAATTGCGTCTCGATACGCTTCGCGGCCGCACGCTCCCAAGTCGGAAGAGTTCCCAACGCCGCAGCCACCGATCTGTTCAATCTAGGTTGGTTTTTGACACTGGAAACTTTGAAAAATTGGAGAAAATTGTATAGAAAAGCCATATCGAGTCGGCTGCGGCGCTGGAAGCTCTTCCGACTCGGGAGCGTGCGGCCGCAAAGCGTGTCGAGACGCAATTGCGGACCGGAATTTGGCTCAGATAAGCACAGTACCTGTGATTCCAGAGCGCATAGTACCTTGGAAATACAGTAACGCCTTCAGGTTAACAGCAACATATAATAACAAGAACAAGTCAAACAAACACCGAAATTCTGCGATCTACATTCGTTTTTCCTTTTTTCCTCTGAAAATATTCGAATGATTGTCGGAATCTTTGAAAGTTGATCATTCGAGTTACTCGAATATTCGAATATTCAAAAAATGGATTGTTGTACTTGTCCCCTTTCTTACAAAATCCTACGAGCGGTATTGTTCATGTACTTCCGAAAAAGGAAGTACGGTAAGTTGATAACTTTTCAAAGTCAACCCTCCGATCTCAGATTCGTGATCAGCACATCAAATAACACCCGTGGGAAAGTTTTAAGGCAGAACTACTTAATGCGTGGCTACACTCGACAGCTCGCAATCCTCTCAGCGAGGCGATCACCGTCGGACGCGACCGGTATCATACTTTCCGCGACACGCAATTTATTCTCATCGATATAGATGATTAACATTGTTTTGCATCGCCTGTCATCATCTGAGAGTACAATCCCGGCCTATAGTCACTGTGCATATTAAAGTGAATAGAGGAACTTTACGCCTCCCGAAATTCGGGGAACTTCTGTCACGATTTGAAAGATTTAGGAGGATAAGTTATTACGAACACGCACCTACAATTGAGGACTTGTGGGCTGTATCTCTCGACTTGTGTTTCGGCGTTTTCAAACTTTTCCTGTAGTCAAAGGAACATGTTTTTTACCATGTTCAGTGGCACGATTTTCATCACAGACTCTATCTTCAACGTGATAACTTATTCCATCTCACTCCATAGTCGGAAGATCACCCACACGCATGCTTTTCAGATGAGCAATTTGCAATTCTCGACAGCAACACGGGAATATGCGGAAGAGATAGAGAAGTTTATGCACGCAGAATTCAGGATCACCGAGCCAATCACCGTGTCACTGAGTAGGTTCTGAGTTTACTGTTAGTTTGGCTTTTTGTGAAGTGGATCAAGGAGGGAACATAATCTTGACTTGTTGATTGAATACACAGAATGGAAGGTGCCTAGTGGCAGTTTGGCTGGTGGAGTTCACGTAATAAATTTAGTCTGGTGAATGGACAGGGCTGCGACGGTAGATCGCGCTCTCAGCATCCCGTTGGCCGGTGATGCCACCGACACCGCGCGCCCAGCCGCCTGGTCCATGCGTCAGACTAAATATAATACGGATATCATAAATGCGACGCGCGCGACTGAAACCCAAATCGTCTAGTCTTAATTCAATTACACGGACGATATTCCTCGTTAAGAGCGAAGCCAAACACTGCCAATCATTCGTATCGACTAAATTCGATATGCTTGATATGCACGTTCACGGCCGTACATCGCGAGAAGTATGAACACGATGTTAACTTTTTGTAGTGTCGCGTCGCAGCGCCCCATAATAGATATTGTTGGGTTTTACTTCTCCTGACCAAGCTATAAACGATGCTCTAGGCAAGAAACCGTCTTTCCAGTCGAAAGTTCGCCGCGCCGCTGCGCTTCGCGGCCATAGCGCCGTTTTTAAACTTATCGATGCAACAGATCAACATGAGCCGTCAATCCACCCAATCCACCAAAATCAGAGAGAGACTTTCACGATTTTCCAAGCGAACCATTGAGCATTTTTTTTGCAGAAAAAAAACGAGTTACTTTTTTAATGCGCTAACGCGTTAACATGATGACACACAGCCTTAGTGCTCACTTTTCCGTGAATTACACTTCAGGGGTGCGTTCCAAGAACGTCCCCACGACGTCGTGGAAGGACAAATAGCCTTCCCATGGACAAATTTGCTTTCCATGGCTACGAATTATAGCTGCGAATTGCTTCCATGCGGCCGTGCTAAGTTTCCATGGAAGCCTTTTGCCATGGAAATGTTCTTGGAACGCACCCCAGCACAGTTGGGTTTACACTTCGGTGAACACTCGAGTTCAACCCCAAGTCGTTAGCAGCACATCGGAGGAAAGAGAAAATGAGCTTTTTGTACAGGATAAGCTCGTGATCAACAGTTTTAAGCCTCATCGTTTGCAGCACAGTTGAAAGACATGGTGCACAGTTCAAGAAAAAATCAATGAAGGGGTTAAATCGACGACGACGAGACGACGAATCGACGACGAAGAAATGCTATCTGAGCAGAGCATATTAAAACACAAAAAGAGAACGTGGTGCTCCTACTGTGCTGCGATTCTATTCATCCTCCAGTTTCCTTGGTACCCAATAGCCATTCAGTGTACTAGAAATACACCAGTTTATTACTTTCTCGTTGCTTGAAAGCACTAAAACCAAGTGGGTAGGGTAAGAGAGCCAACCGTCGGAGAAACTAAGATAGTTCTCGCTCAACAAGTAAAGCCTGAAGACCGGACAGTAGTTTTTGGAGTAGAATGAGCGATTTTCTTTAAGGTAGCCAGCATTTTCACGATCATACAAGCATCACCTAGCTGCCTGCGAGAGTATTGCACCTCTGACTCCTGGTTTGGAACAGGGTATTCTATCATGAGAATAAGTGTAGGCTTTCAAAAATACCCTCTGGGAGTATTTTTCCTGAATTTTCTTCAGAAGACCAATGCCAATTTTTTTATGTGCACAGAAGATAGAGGCTCCATATTCAGCAGTGGGTCTAACGTAGGTCTTAAAGGCTCTAAAAGCCAATGATAGTTAGGCGCTCAAGTATGACTAGTTCTTGCTGCATATCACAATAAATAGAAGTATTTTTATGCGATTATACGCAACTTTCTTTACAACTACTTTGCAGAAGCTTCAGAAAGTGACGTTGTCGAATTCTTTCACGATCTGTCAGAATCAGGATACTCAAACGAGAAGTACTCCACCGTTGTGCACAAAGACGGCAGGTCGGTTTGAAACAAAGGATCTACGCGCAACGTAGCAACCAGCGACATTTACCTGCGAATCAATAAATCATCACTCACCATACAACGGGCTAGCCCGAGTGTATCGTGCGTTGCCTGCCGCCAGCTATCGACGCTCCCAACATCAGCTTTTGAGCAGATTATTGTCGAAGTTCGGAAAAGCGCCAGAGTTGACCGTATACTTAGTGTGTTGACCGCAAGCGCACCACGAGCTCTGCGTTGCACAGTTTGCTAGGAGCGAGCATGTTTTTTGTTTGAGCATCTTCATCAACAGACACGCAGCGTCCATACGTCGCGAGAGCGTGCTATGTTCATCAAGGGCACACGTCTTGCTTGCCGCTCACGCGCGCTCCCTCTCGCGCGCTTACGTCGGTTCAAAGAAGGAAACAGGAAGTTTCGAGCTTACTGCTCACACTCTAAAGTAGGAGACATTAAACCTGTTGCAAAACCATTGCCCTTGTACTACCCTAACCCCTACACAGAACACGCAAACCTCAGGAAATGATCAGCCGTTGCGCCAATTCGAGCGATTGATCACCCGGTCAAAGATTGTCAATGGAATCAAAACGACTCGGACAGTCGGGGCTTAGTACGTCGGCACAATACCGTTAGTACGCCGGCACAAAGGGATCGGCAGCACCTGTGCTGTAGCTGCTGGTAACAGCAGAATATGCTGGCAACGACCAGGAGCTCCTGCTGCTTGTGCTGGCGTACTAACGCTTTGTTTATCGTGGCACGCGTGCTATTGTCAGCCCCTCTCTCGTAGTGTCTGCTGCCACTCTCCTCCATTGATTTGTCTGATACGAATGAACACTGCAGCATCCTCTTGTACGATGGCGGCGGGTATATAAGGCAGCCAGTCTCGCTGAGAGGGCAGTTGGCCGTTTGAGGCCAGTCCGAGGAGGTGACCTTGTGTCACTTTTCGGACATTAATTTTGAACGCTGGGCGGATCATCCCCAGGGCCCGTCGCGTTGGAAGCCTCCTCGTTGTGGCCAAGAAGATGCCCTTCTTGCGACCGTGGCCAAGAAGATGCCCTTCTTGCGGACCGC
Organism: Aplectana chamaeleonis; assembly: GCA_029168955.1. Classification (NCBI taxonomy): domain Eukaryota; kingdom Metazoa; phylum Nematoda; class Chromadorea; order Rhabditida; family Cosmocercidae; genus Aplectana; species Aplectana chamaeleonis. The sequence goes on from JAPDOI010000322.1 coordinate 696,452, forward strand.
GGCGAGGATGGCCTCCTTGCTGCTGACTGTGACAAGAATTATACCCAACACTGGCAAGGAGGGTGGCAGTCCAAATTCTGTCGATAATGAGCGTTAGTGCGCCAGCATATGTTGGCAGGTAATGCTGCTGCAACCAGCAGCTCCTGCACACAACGAGCGTTAGTACGCCAGGTTTGCCCTGGCGTACTGAGGTGAGGATGTTTGCCAGTGCTTACTTGCGGGCACGCGCTACTCCAGCGTTGAGTAGCGTCGAGAGGCGCACAACAGCGGGAACGCACGCTCTCGCTACGTATGAACGCTGCCTTATGTTTCGCCACGATCGATGGCCGCCCTCAATTGGTCATTGATCAGAACGGGGAATTTTTAGAAATGCCCCAGAGTTTTTGTCTTTTGCTCAACATTGCGCTGACGACTCATAGATCTGCAGCTGAAGTTGACAGCATTTCAGATGTTCCTCAAGTGTTAATGCGACTTAAATGTTTCGTGTGCACTATGATACATAGAGGAAACAGCTCATTCATGTCGAAGATCGCGACATCCAGAATTGCTCTCGTGATACATCTGTATATTGTCGAGCTTGATCTTTCCCGCAGCGAAATCTCAGCTTGTCTAAGTTTAAGCATTTGTAGACTTGTCACCCTTCTCCATATTGGATATGTGCTGCTTCCCAGCTTCTTAAATATTTTGTTTCGCTTTTTGCTCGATCCCCATAATTCTTGTTCGCGTGAGACAGATTCCACAGCCGCATTCGCTTTATAGTTCTGTCTCCTCCAGAGGCAATGTTCATACCTCCTCAAAGGCACAGTCCAACGTCAGGGGTAATTTCTGATATTAGAGTCCAGCCACCGTGGTGGATAGCAACACTGCCAAGTGCAAAATCTTAATCCGCACGAATAAGCGAGGAAAAAGTCGACCATACCCCCCCCCAGGAAAGGAAAAATGGGTAATGCCTACCGACAATATCTCGACCTCAAATAGGACGAGACGCGCGAAGTGTTTCAGTAAAAACTATGTTCCTCCATTGGTTATCGATTCTGCTTCATATTACCACCTACGCCAGTGCGACGACTCCGAATGACGTGAAAATACAGACCCAAATAACTCGTCCACGAAATTGTTGCTCTTCAAATTCGCAATTTTCCGGGGGCGACAACTCCGTTCGTGGTGGGTTCTGAGCGATTCTGGGCACACCGTTGTGGTCAGCACGAAACTTACTCCGAGCTGAGCAGAACAACCAAAAAACGATTCTGAGGTTGCCTGCCTCCGTTTAAATACGCCTCATTCTCATTACCGATCTTGAACTTCATCTCTTAGGCCGATTTCAGCTAGATTTCACCCCCAACCCACTGTGAACATGTGACTCATATGATTCTTTCCTCTAACGCGTAGCTACTTTTGGTGGCAATATTCATTACAGATGAAATGTAGATTTCTAGAACTATGTTCGACGGTAGAATGCGAATGTGTCCGGAGCTGCCTATAAGTACTCTAGATAGAGCTGCAGGGGTACTCACATGCTTCGTGTCGTGGAGTGTTTGAGAAAAAGTTCAAGATCTGACTGAGAACACCGCAATGGGAATGGGATGATTTGGACCACTGGTCTCGACTAAACCGTGGTTCGATCAGTCTTAGATTTGACCCAAAACTTCCACGTGGTCGTTATTTGGTGTGATGTACACGAAATCGTCCCATTGTCGATTCTCTAAGTACCAAGAAAGGTTGCGACATATAAATGACATAATAGATTTCAGTATTTCAGGCTGGTAGCCGTATGTCTGTGCTCTTTGCATAGTTATAGCGACGATGTTCGAACAGATGATGAACAGAGTTATCCAGATGATCATAACTATGCCGAAGGTACTATAATTGTCAGTATCAACAGCTGCCCTCCCGTTCAACAGTCAAAGACGGCTAATGATAGTTATACGTTAGTAAGATTCAAGATGAATTTTCAGCGTAGTGACCCTGTCCTTGACAACGAGCGGTCGCGTCGCGGCTATCGCTAGCCAACGGCGCCTTCTGTCCGACGGGTCAACGAATACCGCGACCGCTTGCATCGAATCAGGACGTTTTCAGGTCACCTCCGATTCAGTCACTCCCTGATAGAATCAAGAGACACTTTTTTTCCAATTCCGCACAAAATTGCATAATATCAGTGTGTACCTGGAGGCCTCAGCTGCTCGCACTGTAGCAGTTGTGTTCCGCCAGCTTGCTGTCGTTCGCGTATGTCTCGGGGCAAATTCAAGGTATCCCGGGAGAAACAGAGGTTGTTTCAGACAAAAAGCAGACTCTTGAGAAGCTGTCAACGAGCGATGTCAGACGGCTGATGACTCGACTTAACGAATTCAATCCTCAAACGACAGCGGTCTGGCACGACACAACTGGAAGTGTGTGAGGGCGCATCAGCATCGACGCGCATGTCCGGCGTTCGATGCAGTATGAGGACCTACGAGGGCACTTCTGCGACAGACTCAGATATTTGTGGGGAAGTTCCCGAGGACAATAGACCTGATTTGGTCGTTATCACTCGGTCGAGGGGAGAGGAGCGCCCCTCTCCCCTCGAATTATACACAACGATAAGGCGTTCGAAACAGTCGACTGGGGGGAGAACAAGAGAAGTTCGGTTCACGGTTGTCCCCATGGCCTCCCCCGAGCATGATGAACGAGAAAACAAAGCCGCAGTGTATACGATGATGCAAACGGGCTAGTCGCGAGGTGGTCTCGCAGTGCGCAAGCAGGGCTGGGCACACGTCCCGGCTTGGCGAATCTGAATATGCATCCCCCTTAGCTCGGTAATTTTTAGGCACCCCCTTATGGGAAATCGAAATTGGCTGTTTTCCGAATAGTTGGACAGCCATGATCTTGACCTTCTGATTTTGATGAACAAGAATATAAAAAAAGCACTGAATAGAGAATATTCCGCAATTGGCAACGAAAAAGGTAGTGTAACTTCTGAACTTCAAAACAACCCCATGAGGAAAATTTGTTAGTAAGACGGTAAGTTATGACAAAAGATAAAACATTTTTCAATACAAAACAATTGAACAATTACCAACAACAGAACTACTACTATTGCAATTATTAATGTTTCCTGTCGAATGTTTTCATAAACCTATAAAGGATTATGTAGTTAATCTGTGTTTGATTGTTCTGATGTGGAAATCAGAACTATTTTGTATTGTGGAACAATGTTAGGATTCATGTGATTCGTAGGGAGGGGAGTAGAAAACCCGAGTTTTACCCTCCTAGGATGCCGCTATCCCTTAAAAAATCGGCTTGCCGCGCGATACGGTGTTTGTACGCAGCTACCCAGGGCACACGGGATTGGACGCGCACACAATATTAATAAAAAATGTATTTTATTACAGAACGGGGAGGACAAAAGGATTGAAACTGAAGGAAATGGAAGATGGTAAAGGGAGTTTATTCTGGATGTACCCATTTTAGAAATTTAATGTAAATAAACAAAGTTAGAGCTGGTGTAAATATTTAGCCGTGACAAGCTTCATTCAAACGAACCTAGTTGATCAAAACTAGCATTGAACTGAGAGCAAAGGATATTGGTAGAAAGAGGGGAATCTGGCAAACATTTTAGTTTCAATAGGACTGATTTTTAATGTGATTTAAGGACCTTAAATCTCGTCCCGGTTTTACCCCGAAAACCGGGACAAAACCGACAAAACCGGGACGAGTTTTAGGTCCTTATATCACATCAAATATCAAACTAATTGAAACCAAGGTGTTTTCCAGATTCCTCCTGTTTCTTACAATGCTCTTACTTTTCATGTTCAATGCTGTTTTCATTCTACTCGGTTCATTTGAATGACGCTTGTCTAATCCAAAAAACTCACCCCGCTCCAACTTAGTTTATTTACATTAGATTTCTATATTGGTTACATTGAAAGTATCGTACCTCTGCCTTCTTCCATTTACTCCAGTTTCAGCCCTTTTCTCCTTCCCGTTCTGTAATAAATTACATTTTTAAATTAATTTTGTGTGCGCGTCCACTCCAGTGTGCGCTGTGTTGCTGCGGACAAGCACCAGATCGCACGGCGAGCCGAATTTCAAGGGATTGCGGCACTCCAAATGGCTACAACTCGGGTTTTTATAGTTGCAAAGCCCTATTCAGTGCACTTGTGCTCTGCAGGGTACTGATAGCAGTTTTTACCATGATGAGAGACATGGTACTTCTCAAGGAGGAGGACACGATCATTAACTTCTCTCACAAGACCTTGCAAAGTCCTCAATTTTCACAATCGGATCTCTTCATAAGTCACATTCTCATGATTAGTTGGCTAGTCGTGATACTAAATGTGATACCTGTAATTTCAATCTGTACTAATACAACAGTTCGCTGATTCTTTTTTGAACGCGAACGATAGCGCTTCTCAGCGCTCTCTTTGTATCTTTGCCTCGAATCGGTTACCACCCGTGTAATAAATGAACGTTGCACCAGAGAAACATGACATCACACCAATCCTTACTTGCTACTAGATAACGGAGTAGTGTTTATTTCTTTATCAAAGTAATCAAACAACTTATAGATAATACTTAATTCATAGAGTTATTAAAAAGAAACCTCGACAGCAACTATTAATTTTTGCGAGCGCAACCTGCATATCTATCCATAATTTGAATTCTGTTAGTGTTTTTTTTCGAAAAGCGTAGAAGAAGAGTTGACCAATCAAAAGAAAAGGGTGTACTATTTTTTCCCTGAAATTCGGCAGAACAGGCACTTTGTTTCTATCTGGGTGTTCGGTTTAGGCACCCCCCTTTGCCCTCTCCGCAGCGTCAATATGCACCCCTCTAAGGTCAACCGGGACGCGTGCCCAGCCTTGTGCGCAAGTTGAGGGGGCAGACCTGCCACTCGAGGGCAGTGTAAGGTATCTTTGTTTAGATTACCAGGGGATATCTTTGTCCAGATTACCAGGGGATATCTTTCTCCAGATTACCAGGGGAGATAACAAACTTCTCTGTTACCTTTCGACAAAGGTGATTGTATTTTTGGCCCTATTTCACTGCTTTCGAAGAACAGGAAACTGTTAAAAACGACGAGTTTCGGCCAGCCGACTTTTTTATTTAAATCAATGACCAATGGGTGTCAGGTTGCGACAGCTTGGGGAAGATCTGGCGGATTGGGAGAACAAGGGAAGACCTGCTAGCCGGAGTTCCCTCCGGCCTTCCCTCAGGGATTCGGGGAAGTTCCCAGTTGTTTCGAGAGTAGTTCTGCCGTCGTTCTCAGGAACTTTCCTCACGAATGTCCTGAGAGGACGTTTTGCAGCATGCCGAAATCTATCGTAGCTCAGCATCGAAATCGCGCCGGAGAACGACCAATTCAGAACCGATTTTCAAGATACTTCGTTTTTACAGATCCACCAAAATCTGGAAGTGAAGAAACTTGAGAAAACAAAAACCCTTGGGCCGGGGCTTTCCTCTCACAGAGGAATCGCTCGATGGATGCCGCACTGCGACCGTTCGCGCTGTCCGCTGCGAGCATAAGCTTTGTTGGGTGGAGCCGGGTACTCCACCAATCTTCACCTCTTGGCAGGTGAAGGGGACACCTTTCACCATTGGGAAAACCGGTGACGACTGGGGAAACGAGACCAAAAATGAAAGTGACAAAACATTCATGCAAGTCGTTTTCAAGATTGGATGGAGTGTCATTGCCGGTTTTTGTTCATAACTTTGTACATTTGGGCTTAGAGATAGACCCTTGGTGAAGAATGTTTTTGGAATCCAAATAAAACTCTGCAAATTGAATAGCGTTTTTCGTGTTTAAAGTATAATATGTTCCTTTACTCTTTCAGCAGAATTTGGTTTATAAAAAAGTGTATTTTGGTGCCTGAAGTGCTGATAGTTCTTGCGTTCATAGCTTTTCAGGAAGCTAAGAGATGGACCTTCGGTGAAGGTTGTTTTCAGGATCTCCATAGAATTCTGCGTCGACTAGTGTTTCCAGGTTGGGGAAATTTTTTTTGTCCATCCTTCAGCTTCTAATTCCGTTTTACGAAACACCGGTTTTTCGCCTACATATAACTCTTTAATCGTTTGAAAGATAGGGGTTGTGGTGAAGGTTGTTTTTGAAATTCCTACATAAAATTCTAAGCGTCGAATGATATATATCGGGTTCCCTAACTTTGCTTGCCCCCGCATAAGCCAGCACAGGTCGGTGGAGCCGAGCTCCATAGTCATCTCCATAGCGGGTGCTCTCGCCTCCTACGTATAAAATGAGGAGACGCAGAGGTTCTGCTGCAGCCAGCAACGGGGCTCGGCCTCCACCGACTCTGGCTGGCTTATGGAGCTTGAGCAAAGTTAGGAACCCGATATATCATTCGGACCCAGAATTTTACGTATATTTCATAAAAGCTCTCACCACAAGTCCCACTCCCTCTTAACGGTTAAATGAATTAGAAGGTGAAAAACCGGTGTTTCGTAAAACGAATTAGGCTGAAGAGATCGAGAAAATTTTTTCCAACCTGGAAACACTAGTCGACGTAGAATACTATGTGTGGATTCCGAAAACAACTCTACACCAAAGGTCCATCTCTTACAGTAGAAAAGTTATGAAACGAAAACCGATAACACCAGGCGCAAGTAAAAACTTTATAAACCGGAAATCGGCTGGAAGATTGATAACATATTTTTGAACCTGAGAACGCTATTCTATGCAGAAATTTCATGAGGATTCCAAAAACCATCAACGAAGGGTCATTTTTCGAGGAGAAAGAATTTATAAAGGAAAAACTGGCACTTTGCTAGCCGAACTTGGTTGAGAGTTCTAAAGCGCGGTACATCCTCCAAAAACTATTCAATCAGAAGAACTAAGAAGAAATTTCCTTTGCTGAAAAGCTTTTTCGCCTAATATCCTTCCCCCGAAGCAAGATAAAGTAATGTTACCGGCAGGAAGCCTGTAATTTTCTTGGTAGAGGTCAGGTTACCTCACTTGAAGTTTGAGGCTCACAAAGAGACAGAATAACTCTGAAAACCCAGGGAGTAGTAAAAATGATGTTCATTTCTTCAAATCGAGGTGAAAAAGCAAGCCTTCACCTTTTTGTCCATCCAACCCATCCAACGAGCTTCACCTCTGCGACCGCTGTCATCCACCCCAAGGAAGCTATATGGCTGCGAGGCGATCACTCTTCGAGCATAATCTGTATACATGTAGAGGAGGAACCGAAGCGAAGCGCAAACTTCTGAATCTCATGAGAGAATCAGGTTCAGAAATCGCTCACGGCCCGTACTCTCAACACACTGTAAGGCAAACCAGTTAGTGGCTCACGTGAGCACTTTGGAACGAAGACAACGGCAGTTACTGGGATGTCCATGTAAATTTCTGAAGATTGACATCATTTGTGTTTCCGCAGAGGCCAAAGGGTCAGTTCAGTTATGTACCCGGTTCCCTGGAGGTTCATGAATGGTAGGGAGTTTCATTAGCATGGCTAATTTAGGGTCTTTTTCAGTCATGGACTAGGTAAAGAGCTCACGCGACGGTCCATCGAAATAGCACGCAACGACGGTTGCAAGTGGGTGGCAACGGCAGCGACAGCAGCAGCTTCGCAAGCTCTCTTCGCTCGGGTTGGCAATACACAGAAGTTTCTTCGACATTAGGACATTAGGGATACCCTCTTTTTACCAAGTCGGCTCTGGGTAGAGGCGGCTATTTCTGGAAAATGTATATCCCCTTTCTAGATGGGGTTCGAATCACTATACGAGATACCCATGCGAACTTCCGTGAGAATGGTAACGCAGTCTTCCGCGATTTGCATGACGGCTGCGAAGGAGGAAAATTTATGGCACTTCGATTGGACGGACTGATTATTCTGTATTATGGAGAATAGAATTCTAATGCAACACTACTTAACTGCCCTCCTCCCACACTTCAAAAGATGTGGGCTATACTCCCATGCAGGACTTGATCCATTTTAATGTGATACACAACTCTGTACAAATGCAGGCTGGGGCTTTTTTATTCCGTTGGTTTTGTCATATTGTGTCAAAAAAGGGACTACAAAGTCTTTGTTATATTTCCTGATGTGATTCTAGAATAAATTTTCTATGTCATGTAACGTTTTCGATCGCTTTTCTCCTTTCTTCATCGGCGAGAAACCTTTCTGAGAGATCGATTATTGATTGCATCTTCTGTGCTAGTATACCGTTCTTCCGGCTTAACCCTGTCTTTGAACAAAGGCGATGTTCGTGGTGCGATGACCTGAAAACAAGACATGTTAAAATATATGTAGTAGAGTGAGAATACTCCACTTTCTTGAATATTCAATTATTCGAATAACCCGAATAATCCACTTCTTTCAATACCCGAATAAACGAATATTCCACTTCTTTGAATATCTGATTGGTCTGAATAACCCGAATAATCCACTTTTTTCAATATTCGAATAAACGAATATTCCACTTCTTTGAATATTCGATTATTCTGAATAACCCGAATAATCCACTTCTTTGAATAATCGAATTAATCGAATAATCGAATATTATTCTGATAAACGAATATCTGAAACAACACTCTGATATGTACATATGTGTGGTCTGTATAATTTAAGTAGGAAGTCAATCAAAGACTATCAATCGAAGCGTTACTGTAAATAAGATGCTATTTAACAAAAGCACGCCCATGTCGATCACTTTTTCCGCAGGGCTACCGTAAATCATTCTTGAACAAAACATGATAACGAACAAACACACGCTCATAACATGCGGGGTATAAAAGAGCGTGGAGGAGCGGTATGCACTCATTCACACACCGCTCTTCCTCGAGTAGCCACTCAGAGTGGCTGAGGAGGTCGAAATTGTGCAAACATGTTTGTTGGCTATTAAGATGTGCCTACAACCATGCTGACACTTGGAAAAAATTTTTAAAGGAGGGGTTGCTGCAGTCTCAGTGAAAAATGATCGGTATGAGCGTGCTTGTCTTTTTTTTTTTTTTATTTAACTGCAGTAATCTACCTTTAGTCTATCGAAAATCAATAAAGAGATTTCCAACTCAGGTTCAATGCCCCAGAAAGCCCCTATATAGAAGTTTCGAGCCAAATCTGAGACATCTACCAATCTACCATGGCGCACTCCACCGTAACTTGCCGTTATCTATCGACAATCGAAAAACGGACATCAGTTTTAGCTGAGAACTCCAAATAAGATTTATAGGAGTTTCGAGGCAAATCTGTCATTACAGGTTTTTGGAAATCATCAAAAGTCGCGTTTTGCCCGAAAAACTTCGGTGAGGGTCTTTCTGCTGCTGAACTTGTCGAAATTCCCTGAAAATCGGTAGCTGGACCTCAAACTCGTGTTCAGAACCCTCAATAACCCCAGAACAAAGTTTTGAGCCAAATCCGAAACCTTTTTCTAAACACTTTGAAAACTGCTTGGTGGGTGCCCTAATACGCCTTCGACCAGGAATCCTGCCTTACCTGCTCACAGAGAACTCCTGCAGCACCCACAACCATGGATTTGAAAATGTGATTGGAAGTACAATTCAACTGTTATGAATTTCGTTGTAAGCAACGTTTGCGAGCCGTTGTCAATCTCTAGAGGTCGGATCAGTCGCTTAGAGAACACTGCTCGTGCCCCCCCGGAGCGTCCGAGCAGGCCATGTGCTTCTGGGAAACGTTATGTATTGGGACTTGCCGAAGTTGTATCGTGGCGCGACGCGACCCCGCGATGGGCTTTAACATTTTAATAGATCCGTCCGATACATCAATACGGCAGCCCATCATAAGGTCGCTTTGTTTCGTGATGCAACGCTGCTCAGCCCGTAAGGAAACTCTTCTGTAAGCGTTTATGCATGCCGCCCCACAACAAGCAATACAACTCTCTTGTCATCACAGAAAGCTGCGTTCTGAAACTGCCTTATCGACCAGTACCTTGGCGTTGAAAACTGAATATGCAATTGCAATATTGATGCCATCAACGGCACCCTGAAATCGTTTCCAACACCAACCGACAAATCCAAGCATTATGACAAATCTGTCCTGCAAAAGGTGTTGGACATACAACTGTAGCAGATGATCTTGACAATAAGAAGACTTTGCCATGGAAAGAGAATTGGTATCGCAACGAATCGCATAACACATATCCTGCACCACAGCTCATTGCCTAAACAGCAGAAAGTGGGGTGATGGAAACATGGTCCGACAAAAATGGAATTCTAAATTACCTGGGTACTCCACATTTCTCTCTAGCAATCCCTTCTCTCTCCAATAAAGCCCTGCTTGACTCCATTGCTGCTGTTTTCCATCGCAGCGATCTGACACTCGCAGCTGCAGCGATTTTGTTGACAGTGCATAGCTCCAAGTTGATAATCAAAGCAAATCAATCGGGATGGAATATGGATTTCTGATTTTTTTCAATATCCAATTTATTTGTAAAATCATTCGACTCTTAAATATTTTCGGTTGTCGGAAAAATCGGTCCCGTAGAGCCGGCGGTGACTTCACACCCAATCTGCGCAAACCATCTTCTTCCCAATTTCTATCAAATTCACACAGAGTAAGTACACAAGGGGGCAGGTTTTCCACACACATACCCGGATTTTAATGCAGCCTCTTTGGCAACGTATCGGTACTCAGGAAATCGCAGCGGGCGCGAGTTCTCATCACAGTCGGCACCAGGGGTGTGCGGAATTTTCTGTTTTCTGCTCATTATTTTCCGTTTTCTGTAATTAGGCAAAAATTGGACAGAAAACAGAAAAAACGTGAATTGTACCAGGTAGCAGGATTGCCCCCAGAAAAAAGTGGCCGAATTTATTTAGCTAAGCTAATAGGGAAGGGCGTACTTCCCTAGGCTCTCTGCAGTTCCCCACGCTAGACACTTTTATCTTGCAAATGTTGTGGTTATCCATTAGGGCGCACGTGGCGAGGTGGGCAAAGCGCTGCTGTTCGCTGTACACCGGCGGGTTCGATCCTAGCCGAGGTAAACCAACCAACTATTCTGCTCTCGGGGTCCCATAATTGGTAAAAAGATTCATATAGGGAGAAGAAGGCACCTCATTGGATACGGCTGGCTCCTCGGCAAGCAACTAAACACTATTCGCGAAAACCATTCAAGCCTCCACGAATATATCATCGAATGCGCTGCGCATCGCAATAGGGATTTAGGAAGCCGGACTCCTTATCTTCATCTTATCGTGGATACCCTTGCAATGCGTTTACCGTTGACGAATCCCTCAGATAGTACGCGATGCAGTCAAATGACGCGAAAACTGCAATGTTACTGTATACTAACAATGATTAAGTACTAATAGTACTTAACGCTCCACTATACATACTCGCACTGGGGCGTGTCGCTTGAGTGTTATCAATTTCTGCCACGTGGGCAGAGACTAAGAATTCTCCAGCGCACCTGCTTTCGGTAGAGCGGGGGGTAATGTTAGCCCCAACTAGGCCATGCGCGCAAATTCTAAATACAATACCCGCGCTAAGTTTTGTAAAAACAGGGGAGCATATGGCAAACATGGCAAAAAAGCGTCAATGCATGTAACTCTGTTGAATGAAGACTTTTTAAATTCACAGAAAACGCTATTATATTCACAAATCAAATTGCTACCTACCTATGTGACTTGTGTGCCGATGTTCCCTTGAAGCGCTTTGTTTTTAAGGAAAATTGTTTTTGCAATCGTTTTTCAAAACGTCGCGCGCGCAGCGAAGTGCAGCCAAACTTTGAGCAGTATTTGTACAAGTAATGGAAGAGCAATCGGTATGTTTCTTCATAAATCAGGTGCAGGTGAGAGAATCTCAAGGTTTGTTCATGTTGAATTTTCGAAATCCTTAATTAAACAATCTTGAGAACTACCTGAAAAGTCGGAGTTTTGTTGCGAAATCCCCGGACTCATAAATGAAGGATTTCAAAATTCAACCTAAACAAACCTTGAGATTCTCCCACCTGCACCTAATTTCTGAAGAAAGCATTCAGATTGCTCTTCCATTACTTGTACAAATACTGCTCAAAAGTTTCGCCGCATTCGCCGCGCGCGATGTTTTTAAAAACCATTGCAAAAACTATTTCCCTCAGAACAAAGTGCTCTTAGGAACTTCGCCACACAAGTGACATGAATTAGGTAACAATTTAATCTGTGAATATGATAGCGTTTTAAAAGTCAAAAAGTCTTCATTCAAAAAGTTGCATGCATCGGACTACATAAGTTTGCCAGATGCTCCCGTTTTACAGAACTTAGCGCGGGTATTGTACGTGTTACAACTTACTGCAAAAGATGGTACAGAACTCAAATAAGATTAGGCGCCAAGAAATTGACGGTGAGGCTATAAGGCAGATGATAATTCTGCCACAGAGGTACGAGGGCTCTCAACGGTGGAGCGGACGGCGCGTCAGGTCATTTATACTCTAACGGCAAATCCGCGCGGTAAGGGCGTGACTTTCGGCTCTGAGGAGTAGTACAGTGTTCGAACCAGCAGTTTCCCGCAATCAGCGTCAAATATGTACACTAGGGTAGAGAAGTCTGCTCCGGCTGCATCTTCGTACTCCTTGACAGACATATTGAGCTTGTGATATATGGTAGAGTAATCAAGCCTTTAGCGCCTGGGGAAGGAAGGTTAGAGGAACATTTTTCATCTCTTTGCACTCATAATCTGCCTTTCTTGGGCGTTTATACTTCTTGCTCTGACCAAGTGTAAGGCTTTGAAAATTCAACGAAAGAGGACTAGATTACTTAAAAATTAACAAAAAAGTTCATTTATATTTTTGAAAATTTCCTGTTTTCTGTCAAACTAGATTTTCTGTTTTCTGTTTCCAAAAATTTTTTCGCACATGCCTGAGTGTGATCAGCACGTAATTTTCTCAAGCTTTTTCGACCTTTTTCAACGTAGCTGTTATATAGGGTACTAGAGCTCTCATTATATGTATATGGAAAAGTCGAAAAAGAAATTCATCGTGAACGATGCCTTCAAAGGCAGTGTTCAAGATAATCTTCGATTTTGAGATTAATTGCTAATTCCATTGTTTGGCCTCCGGGTAGAACTGAAATGACGAAGAAATCGGGAAAAAACGCCCAAGAAGGGCACCAAATCCCTTACTCTAACCTCATCTTTTTACTCTCACTGGAACTGTTCGTAGTGATAATGGAATCTCTTGTGGACCCGTCTTTTTCAACTCTCTACTCTTTACTGCTCCTTCCTTTCCTTCGGACCCTAACTAGTACTGTTATGCCTAAAATATTTTTCCATTTTTGATTCGCCCCATTCTTCACCGGTGACAACCACCGGCAACATGTTTCATCCAATCGGACAACTAGTCCAGGCCAGGGAATAATGCCACTGAAATAAGACTTTTAGTGCATTTTTCGCCGTTTTTTCGTAATTTGGTAACACTTGTTTGCCGACGCATTGTTTTGGGTGGAGAACTCGGGAATGGAAATCATCGTAAACACTGCCTTTAAGACTGAAGAGCGCTGAGATTTGCCTGTAACGAGCGACGGAATCTGACAACTCTGGCCGAGGAAGCAAAGGAAAATCCCAGGGGCCGGTTCATCAACGCTGCAGTGCTGGGCAGGGTGAAGGGGTCGGCACTCTTGATGTTTACTATAGCTGTGCCCTGGACAAAAAGACCGAATATCGAATAGATTTAAATGACCCCTTTTTTCTGTGGTGCGAATTTCGAATAGATTCGAGATACCCCCTTTTGATGTTCGATTTTAATTGGATTCCAATGACACCTTTCTACAAAAAGTCCGAATTTCTAAGCGATTTTGATGACCGCCGTTTTTTCGAGGTGCGAATTTTGAGTAGATTTGAATAAATTTGATGTGAAAATATTCGAAAATTTTCAAACACTTCCGAATCGACAATCTGAAAACAGCCCAGGTGAGAAGTCAATGTATGTAGATAATCACATGAGAAAACCCGAGCGAAATCAATCGGATCAAAATCTTGAACAGAAATGAGAAGGCCTTGCTATTTCGAATCAATTGAATTGAAAAAAAGCATTTGCCATCTTTTTTGATTAATGCGAATAATAGTTTACAAAACCGATATGCAAGTAAAGCACTATTGACTGGTAGACAAATTCGCTGCAAAAGGTTGCAGGCTTTTTCGAATTGGTTGGACAGTAGAACAGGCCAGCAAGTCGACTAGAAGATACTTACTGATTATCAAATCAGTCGATTATATAGATTGGCTAATCAAGTCGCTCAAACATGTTCAGGCTACGGCGCGGTGGGGATACAACCAGGGTGTGCGGCAGGCCCGTACCGTTTGCCGTTTGCCGATTGCCGTTTGCCGGTCATTTTTTGGGGTTTGGCCTGCCGTTGCCGTCACTTGCCGAAATTTTGCGCTTTAAAACGGCAAGAACTCGGCAAAAATGCGTTAAAACAAGAAGGCCTGGTGTGCGCTCCTCACCTCCAGTTTCTGTATTGGTCAAAGCGATTAGAAGCTGCAACAAATAATCTTTTAAGGCTAGTTCAGGCTAAAGATATTTTGATACGGTTACCAGAGGAGTGTGTTTAGGTTCTAAATTGGGAGCCTCCGAATGTCTCTTTTAATCATGAAATTTTTAACCCCTTAGAACTGCCGAAATCGCGAAAAAGCTTTTCCAGAAGCATACCGATTCGTGCAAGTTCCGCGATTACAAAAACAATTGGTACAAAAGTTTTGGCGTGAAAGCATCTTTTTTTTAGACATGCGAACCACTTAAAGGCAGTGTTCACGACAAAAATTGTGTTTCAGTTTCCACTAGGAATGGGTAGTGGAGGGGCCCACTGTAACGTTGACGTCAATCATTAGCCCCGTTCTTCCCTTCATTCTCAACTTCTCTCTTTACTCAGGTCAGCTCGCATAGATCGGCTGCAAAAGACGGAAGTTACAAGCCTCGGACAACTCGTCCACCATGTTTCCTTAGCTCAATTTTTGAAGGACCATAACTCCGTTTCCAGAAGGTCTTGTACGATTTCAGAGACATCATTGGAATCAGAATGGGGCCGTTTTCAAGATAGGCGAGAAAAGAGAAAAACGATTCTCATTGTGAACACTGCCTTTAAGGACTCGTGTAAATAGGCCCACTTATCGTCGGTTGGTTGGCTGATGGTAATAATTGGGACAGGAACATGACCAATTCTGCAAATACTATGTCCGGCTTTTTAAAAATTGAACAACGTTCACAGCGGTCATTAAAGGCAGTGTTCAATAATATTTTCGATGTCGAGATCATTACCT
Source organism: Aplectana chamaeleonis (assembly GCA_029168955.1). NCBI lineage: Eukaryota > Metazoa > Nematoda > Chromadorea > Rhabditida > Cosmocercidae > Aplectana > Aplectana chamaeleonis. The sequence continues at coordinate 711,622 of JAPDOI010000322.1, forward strand.
GAAAAGAAGGGTTGACGGTGCTATCGCAGCGAGGGGGGGCATCTGGCCACGCCCATTTTTCTGCTCCGCAACTACTGTACTAATTTTGGAATGGGAGGAAAACCCTGGGTTAGCTCTCAAATTGCTGGGCGGTATAGTTGTGCCATTCGAATACCGAATAATCGAATAACTCCCATTTTCTCTCCAATGCCAGCATGTATCCGAACTGTTCTTGGTTCTTAGCTGTAATCTACTATATGTGTTCCAATAATTAAAGGCAGTGTTCACGATAAAAGTCGTTTTTCTGTTTTTTTCGCCTATCTTGAAAACGGTCCCATGCTGATTTCAATGATGTCCCTGGAATCGTACAAGACCCCCTTGAAACGGAGTTATGGCCCCCCAGAATTCAGCTAGGAAAGCATTGTGGACGAGTTGTCCGAGCCTTGTAACTCCCGTTTTTTGCAGACGATGTGTGCGAGCTGACCTGAGTAAAGAGAGACGTTGAGAATGAAGGAAAGAACGGGGCTCTTGATCGGAAACCATCGCTCATCTAACCACGAATTCAGGAAACTGATATAGACGTGGCCGGAGTTGCCCAATGGGTTGGTTAGCCCACGAGATTTTCACCCACTTACCGGCCGTTTTTCGTCGCATTCCTGTTCTTAATCTTCTTAGAGAGACCCAAGCTTACGTTTTAGCCAAAAACCTGCAACTTTTTCGTGAACACTGCCTTTGATGAGAGAGATCAGGATTCTATCCCTTCACGGTACTGATCCGATATCCATTCCAAACTAATCAACATGCGAATAAAATTGCAAATAACGCATAGCTGCAGGTTTTGGAATAGTGGGAGCCCACCTCTCATCAATTTTGGGAACATCCCTCCTAGAGCAATGCTGGGAAATCAAGACTGTTCAAATACATTTGTATATTGGCGCACAAATCTAAACTATTCGAATATTCGGACGGCACAACTATACTGGGCGGCTCGAAAAAATGAGCATGGTCAAGTGGGATGGCTAAGTGCCTTACTCCCCTCTGCGATAGCACCGAGTTGACTCCTTGACAGAGCTGAGTTTGTTATGAAATGGTGTAGATTTGAAAAAAAAACGAAAAATCTTCGGAGGCAACGCTTGAAACCGCCGTCAAATTTTCACCTGAAATCAAAATGTCCGAGGCCCATTGCAACAACAGTGTTGAAAACCGGCTCAAAAGTAGCAATCAATAGCAGTATACGACCAAGAAACTTGAATGTGGTGTGCACGCCCCACCCACTTCCTCGGTAGCCACATGGGAAGTGGGTGGGACGGGCACACCGGATTCATGTTTCGGGGCCATATAGACTGATTTAGTGTTTGTTTTTGAGTCGACATTGTTGTTGTGTTGGGCCTTGTACCGGCTAGTTGGCTGAATACACAGAATGGGAAACGCCCAAGAGCTGTCGGCTGGCTAAACGCCCCGCGCGCGGAGCTCCAGCGACGACGTGGGCGGATCGACTTTCTGTCGCGCGTGTCGCATGTACCAGTCGACTTGTCAATAGGTGCCTCTCATTCTGTGTATTTGATCAACTTGCCATTTCGGAGTATTTGATTTTTGGCTTAAACTCCAAAGGTGTCTTTATCGTGAACTTTGTCTTCAACTTGACCAGTCTCACCCCACTTTTTTTGGCCTCACGAAGTAGACCATCTAGGCGTGATTTCGAGTGAGCGAAAATAACCCTGAGCATAATTCTGGCTACTAACTGTAAAAATTGTGACTCCGGTCATAACCTAAACCGCGCGCTGCTGATCGCGGTGTGGACTGTCTTCCTCCAAAAATGTCGATCAGTCAACGCATATTCAACCAACTATTCGCACCTGATTGTAATACCTGTGTCGGCCACAGTCTTTGGGTCGGCGCACGCTCCCACCGCACCAAGCTTGCTTACGCTTTGCTGCACGTTCCGGGATTGACTAGGCTAGGTCGCGCAATCAAACGGCCTCGTTGAACTTGATAGAGGCTCCTATACTATCACGTACAAAACAGCGCAATGGAGTTCTCTGATCGCCTGAGGCTCTCAAGTAGCTTAAGATATATGGGAGTTTCCCCCTGTAAAGGCTAGTTATACGCCAGATACATAGTGACTGGCAGATATTACATGGTTCACCACACGACCAATCAAATGTGTGTGTATTATAGGACAGAACAGCTTTTGCCGTTTTGCCGTTTGCCGGCCATTTTTGGGGTTTGCCGTTGCCGTTGCCGTTTGCCGAAATTTCAAATTCCTTTGCCGCACACCCCTGCTCACAACTGTAGAATCACTAACGAATGTGTACTTTGTCCCTCTCGTGGTTGGTTTCACACGGAAGTGTTTTCTTCCGAAGATGCAGTTAGGAAAGACTGGCCAGTCATAAATATTTCTTAACTGACTAAAGTCCCCTTAGGCATCATAGATTGTAAGAAAGCAAGGAAACTACTATCAGACTGTGGTTCATTTTAAGTGGACTCCCGTTTTCGATTATCACAGCTCGGAAAGGTGACTTTTTCGTCGGAACTTCCTTATCACTAGTTATATTTCACCGAGGCCCACCGTTTCGCTGGTGGTGATGATCAAAATCCACAGGTCACCAGGGCTGGGATTCATGAAAGGCAAACCACGGTTACGGCTGGGCTAGCGGAGGAAACCGGCATTCACGAAAAATCCGGTTTGGTTACGGCTGGGCTACGATTGGGCTACGCGTAACCGCACCTCGGAGCTGCGGTTAACCGCGGTTAGCAGCGGTTTTGCGGCTTAGTCGTCGAATTGATGGTGTGTTGTATTAGTGCACAACACTGAGGAAACGCACCTTTTGCGAATACGCATAAAACTTAATATCTTCAAGGCAAGCTGAAAATACAGGAAGGCCGCCGTTATTGACTGCCACATCATAGGCCCTCTAGCCATAATGTGTTCCTCTCGATGACAACGAAAATTCTCAGAATCATCAACCTCATCTGTAAGTTTTATGTATGTTGCCCATGGCTAACTAAAATCATTATGCCTGTCCTCCCTACTCTCGCTCTCTTCTTTATTTTATAGCACATCGTTGTTCTTTTTGCCTCCACTTTTTGTTCCTAATTCTTGTCTTCCGTGCGCTGACCATTTACCGAGCAGCCACAGGCTCTTCGCTGGGGTTTCTTTTCGTTTCGGCTCCGAATTCCCTCATTTTTTCCTCAGAATTTTTTCCCAACACTTTTGTACACGCTTTCGTTACTTTTCTGTTGGAAAACCCTAACTTGGTTTGATACTGTGATGCATGATTTGGTTTTTTTTTCGCATTTACAACGTTTTCTTCTACTTTTTTTTCCGAAGCGCCCACTTGGTTTTCAAATGTTAATGTTTTTTACATGGTTCTGTGATCAACCTGGGCTTTCTCGATGTTCTTAGTTCAAACTTGTTTTTCCCTTGCATTTTGGGCTTTTCTCCATATGATTTTTCTAAGGAGTCGTTTTATTTTTCTCCTATTGTGAGCGACAATAAGCTTGTGTGAGAAATGACAAAGAGAAAAACAAAAAGGATTCTTAGACAAAAAAGAGATGGAAAAACTCGGAACTCAAACGACAAACGGAGAACTTGAAGCCGAAAACTCATCGAAAGGACGATGATGATCCCTGCAGCAACACCTAAGCCATGTGAAACACACAAAAAAATTAGAGGGGCGTTTCGAAAAAAAAGAAGTTGAAAAGGCTAGTAATGCGAGAAAAAAGCTAAATTGGGGGTTAAAATTTCACCAGCAGGTTTGGAGAGCAGCATCACTTTATGTACTTTCAAAAAACCAAAAAGGATTTTTCAAAAAAAAAAGGAAAAAATGAAAAATTTTAAAACGGAAAAAACAAGTTGAGGAGAATCCCTTTAAATGCCTGCGATCCATTGAAGAAGGTAAAGCACAAGGTAGACAAAAATAAGAATTCAAAAAGCAAGCAAAATTAGCAATCATGTGCAACAAAAACAGTGACGGGATAGGGAAATTCCGGCCCGAGTGCCAATATTGATTTTCTCCAATCGAGATTCTCGGCGTTAATTGAGTGGCAAGTACGTGGCCGCGGAATGGTTAGCCACCCAACCGCGATGGGGCGGTTGTGAATGCCGGTTCGCGGTTTGGCTACCGCTGGGGTTGCTGCCCTAACCAAACCCTAACCTAGCCGGCTGCGTTCATGAATCCCAGCCCAGGGCTTTGTCAGAGTCTAGCTAACGTTGCCATTCCATATGAAATGTAACTTTTTAGAGACATAGCTGGATGTAGAATCTGGGATACGGTGGGTATAAGGTAGTTTGGTCAGAGTTCAAGAATGGTCTCAAAACCAACAAAGCCTTCTATGTACATATCGTCCGCGTCATTCGGTTAGGTAGCCACATTCACTAAATGGACGCAAAGCCATTCGCTCAATATCCATCTTCTCTTCATTTCCCGCGTGTAAATTTTCCCACCAAACGGCTTGCTATTAGGCCATAAACCCTGGATCGATCGATTTGTGTCAGATCAGTATAAGAGAACAATTGCTGGGATTCATGAAAGGCAAACCAAGGTTACGGCAGGGCTAGCGGAAGAAACCGGCATTCACGAGAAATCCGGTTTGGTTACGGCTGGGCTACGATGGGGCTATGCGTAACCGCACCACTTGGCTGCGATTAAAATAAAGTTACATCTTGATGATATGGACCACGTGCACAAATTATCCCAAAACCTTTCGCAGTCACGCAAGGAAAAAAACGGATGTCTTTACAGTAAAATGAAAAGACGGCAATGCTACTCGTTATTGTCTGCCACTTTATAGGCCCGTTCGCCACAATATGCTCCTTTTGATAAAAACAAAAATTTTCGGAATCATCAACCTCGTCTGCAATTTTTATGTTGCCCACGACTAACTAAAATCTCTACGTTTGTACTCCACGCGTTCGTTCTCATCCTTATTTTATCGCAGATTGTTGTTCTTTTTGTACCTACTTTTTCTCTAACTCTTGTCTTCCATGCGCTGAACATTTACCGATCAGCCACAGGCTTTCGTTGGGTTTTTCCGCCGATGCGGCTCAAATTCCCTCTTTTTTTCAAAAATTCATTCGAACACGTTTTGTCATTTTTCCTTTTTTAACAACTTAACTTGGTACTGTGATGCCACATCCTCTTGAACAGCATGGGTTTTCGTGATAGGTTTTCGGAACCAGACTTGCCATGACTTGTAAGATTTTGCTTCTTTTCACATTACCCACTCTTCCCAAAATTCCCTCTTGGATTTTCCATTTTATGTTTTTTCTGTGATCTGCCTACTCGCTGCGTTCAGTTACAACTTCTTGTTCTTCCTCTTACGCTTTGAGCTTTTTTCTACGCGATTTCTTCTAAGAAATCACTTTATTCTGCTCCTCCAGTGGTTTCAAAATAACAAAAAGAAGAAGCAGTAAAGGGATTCCCAGAGAAATTGAATTGGGAAAACTCAGATTCCAAGCGAAAAGGAGGAAAAATTCATTTTAAAAATTCAACGAGAGGACACGGCTGGTTCCTGCAGCAAAGGCGAAGCGTAGTGAAATTTTTTTTTCAAAACTAGAGGAGCGTTTAAAAAAAAGCAAAGATGGGAAAACTTGAAATCCGAGACAACGAGCTAAATTGGAATTTAAAATCTCACCAGAAGGCTTACTGCTTATCTTTAGCGACCGGCACCACAGTATATACTTTAAAGAACCAAAAAGGACGAGTTTTTTAAAAATTTAAAAAATTTTAAAAAATAAAAAATCTCGAAAATGAGAAAAAGTCTCTCCGATTTGAAAAAAACCATTGAAAAGTCTGCGATTGATTGCAGATACTATAGACCGATGATTTATTGCACATGGGAGACCAAATTCAGAAATGAAAAAACAAGCAAAAACGACATTTATGTGCAATAAAAACGACGAGTAATCTGAGAAATACGACACGAGTGCCATTATTGATTGTCTCCCATGGGATGCATCGAGATTCTTGGCGTCAATTGAGTGGCAAGTACGTGTTCACGGCCTGGTTGGCCGCCCAACCACGGTGGAGCGGTGGTGAATGCCGGTTTCCGGTTTGGCTACGGCTGGGTCGGCTGCCCTAACCAAACCCAAGCCTAGCCAGCTGCGTTCATTAATCCCAGCCCAAGGCAGCGTCCGTACGTTGCAAGAATGCGCGCTGTCGCTGTTCTGCGATCCCTAACGCTGATGGGTGCCCGTACAGGCAGAATTACGCGGGCAAACACCTCTTGCCTCGTGTCCACTCCATTGCTGACGTTTGACAGCGTGATCAATCACTAGAATACATTCGTGGGCTGCTCATTCACCACGGTTTGTGATGGCGTGGTTGTAACATGGATACCAGGGCTCTAGAATCGGAGTAGATTTGGGACTCGTTGCTTTAGAAGTGAAACCTCCCGCAGCGGGCATAAGCGAGCGATAGCGTTCGTGGGCGCGTGAGAGCGTGCGTGAGCGCGGCTTGCAAAGCATGCGCCCTTGGTCCGGGAAATTATATAACGACCTACTAGTTTACCACAATTCACTCAAGCGTCAATTTTAGCTCATAAAATTCATTTCTGCGAAACGAAATTCGAGCATCAAACAATATTTGGGTACGGGAGGTTTTTGAATTCAATTTAGTTTTTAGGCCAGTTTCGGCTTCCGTTTTTCAATTTCACTGTGGGTACATCCAAGTTCTCCCTACATGTACTTTGGCTTGTCTGCACACATATTTTATGTATTTATAGCCATATAATGCAATGCGTCTCCACCCCAGTGCGTATCTGAAGTACTCTACTTATTCGATCAAAACAGGGCTGTGCGGAAGTGTTCCCGTGCCGTTTTTCATTCTGTAGCTCCAGGTGTTTCCTTACTCCCCGTTTTTGTATCCAGCTTTTTTTTGATTGGAATCAATATCTCACTCCCACCACGGCATTGCTTCTTCAGCACCAGAATTATATTCAAATGCATTGTTCGCGCTGGAAACCACCTTCCACTTTTCAGGCTCAATCTCATGAATGAGCCAGGCAGACCACACCGGGTTTTGAGATTGGAAGGGGTTAAAGATGAGATCCGCCACCAGTCCTCACCAGTCATCTAGCACTTCTTCATAGAATGTAGATGTGACCGTCAAACAACATGAAAAACAATTACGGCGTCGGTTTATACTCAGAAAAATGAAAACAAGTTACTTGTAACATAATAGGCCGAAAACAAGTTACTTGTAACATATCTGAACCGATATAAGTTACTGGCGACTCATCTCAGGTCATTAAAGTTGCATGTAACATATCGGCGGGATACTGCGTGCGGTGCGCCTCCGATATGTTACGTGTAACTTAAATCACTTGAGGTAAGTCGCAAGTAAATTACATCAGCTTAGATATGTTACAAGCAACTTGTTTTCAATTTCTGAGTGGATCCTGCGTGCAGTGCGCCTCCGATATGTTACATGTTACTTAAATGGCACAATATGTCGCAAGTAACTTAAATCGGCCAAGAAGATATTTTCAAGGTTGATGTACGACGCGCTCGCGGGGTCAGGCTAACGAATGACGTTGCTTTCTGTTCAATAACCCAAGTTTGAGGTACTCGACCCCACACCAGCAGGGAAGGCCCAGCACAGCATGTTTTTGCCGTAGTGTGTGGCCTGGGACGCGACCTTTGCGTCGCGTGTCGTCTGCGTCACGTGATTGCCACCCATAATAAAAATTCAAACGTAAGTCACATGTAACATAAGTGTAACTTACATGTAATATAAATCTAAGTTACATGTAATATAAATGTATCTTACATGTAATATAAATGTAAGTTACATGTAATATAAATGTAAGTTACTTGAGACATCCAAGTAAGTTACATTTATACTACAAGTAACTTGTTTTGATTTTTCTGAGTACATACATACAATCTTTATGACAGGTCTTGCAGAACTGAGTACCGTTCTAGAAACCGACCTTGAAACATAGCCTTGTTTGGTGGAGCCGGGTACTCCACCAACCTCCACCTCTGAGCGGGTGAAGAAGGTAACCTTCACCATTAGAAAAATCGGTTACACCCGGGGAGAAGCGTCGAAGAAGAATTGAAATGACCCGGCATTCCTTCAATTCATTTTCAAGGTTGGATCGGTGTCATTGCCGGTTTTTCGTTCATAACTTTTTTAGGTTTAGAAATGGACCATTGGTGAATTTTGGACCACGTTTTCCGAATCCACATTTTCCTGCATCACATGACACTATCTTAAACTGTTAAAGAGTTATTGACAAAAAACTGGCATTTCATAAAACGTCGACGCAGGATTCTATGGCAATTCGAAAAACAACCTTGACCAATAGTCCATTTCTTAACCTAAAAAAGTTACGAACGAAAAAATGTTAGCTTCAGTTTTACCAATAGTCCATCTCTTAACCTAAAAAAGTTACGAACGAAAAAATGTTAGCTTCAGTTTTGAAAAATGCACTTTATAAACTGGAATCGGCTGGAAGAATGGGAACTTATTTTTTGTAACTGAAAACGCTATTCGATGCAGAATTGTATGAGGATTCCAATAACAATCGTACCAAAGGGCTATCTTCGAGGGTAAAAAAGGTATGGACAAAAAACTGAATGCTTTTGTTAAAAAAACGTTATTTCATAAATTGAAATCGGCTGAGAGACTTTTCTCAAAATGAAAACATTATTCGACGCACAATTTCATGAAGATTTTTTAAACAACCCTTTTGGAAGATTCCCCCAAGGGATTCAAGGGCAAAAATGTAATGAGCAAAAACAGAGACTTTTTCAAAATTCGCTTGGAAAATTTCTCCAAAAAACTTTGACTCCAAGACAGCTCAAAAGAATTTTTTCATGACCGCGGCAGATCATCTCATTAAAGGCAGTGTCCACGATAAAAACCTGTCTGTTTTTCTGGTGGAGATCGGCAGCTGCGGGGCCTAGCGCAACCCCAACGTTGTAAAAACTAAGAAAAATGTTCTCGGAACGGTCCCCTACGGCCCCAAAGTTGGACTTACGTCAGCTGGTCACACCCCAGATGCACATTCCACACCCACCGACGTAAAAAAATGAATGCTCGAGATTGTGAGATGAGCGTCCATCAATAGCCCCGTTCTTCCCTTTATTCCTAACTTCTCTCTCTACTCAGGCCAGCTCGCATACATCGGCTGCAAAAGACGACAGTTACAAGCCTCGGACAACTCGTCCACCATGCTTCCCTAGCTCAATTTTTAAGGAGTCGTAACTCTGTTCTCAGAAGGTCTCGTACGATTCCAAAAACATCATTGGAATCAGCATGCAACCGTCTTCAAGATAGGCGGAAAAGCAGGAAAACGATTCTCATCGTGAGCACTGCCTTTAAGAATAGTGAATTTCAAAACGAGGTCATCTAACAAAAAAAATGTTTCAAAATTAATAATTCAAATTGAAAATATATTGAAAGCAAAATAGAGGATTTAGAAAACGGTAAATTTTGAAGTTGCAGAACTGTAGGGAACCTTCACCATCTCCCACACAGGTATCCTAAACAACCTTCACCTCTCAGACCGCTGTCTTTAGCCCAACGGCGTCGTACTCTCAGATAACCGTATATTATTTTTTCATGTTTTTGGGTAGCTTATAGTGAAAGAAAATGTCGAAAGAACCCTTAAAAACCTTGATTTATGAAGGAAAGTCAATCGGAACACATTGTAAATATGAATTTGAATTTCGCGCCGAAATCGTTTCTGAAGTTTTTTCTGCACTTGGAGACCTCTTAACTGTCATTTTCGAAGTTTTTTTGCATGAAGACTTCTCTTCGACATGAAATCAGCTGGAAGATGCGGCATGGCATCGACGCGGCGCAGTTCTGCAGCTATTTCTTGTTCATGTCGTTTTGGGTAACTAAGGTTATCTTGAAATAAGTTAGGTTTTGCCACATTTTCCTATACTTTTGACGCGTTGAAATATGGAATTTTTCATTTCAAAAAACTGTAAAAATTTGATTTTCGAGTGTAAATTTCTGGTTTACCGCGTAGTGGAGTTACATATTTGAGATGAGGCATCTTAATTTCGCATCCCATGTGGACCGCAAAGTCGAAATTGTTGCGAATCCTCGGACTTTACCACTTTTCTATACTTCTAATACGCGCTGTATCTCATTGTAACATTTCTCTCTTGTTCGATTGCAGAAATTCATTGAGCCATTTTGTAGAATGTGTTGCTGCTCGAGCCGAAAAAAAAATCTGATTAAATTCTGGTTTGGGAGGCTGGAAAGTGTTATAGGGGCCAAGAGTCAACACATTCATGGAAGCATGGGTTGATTAAAACTTTATGGAGCGTGCCTTCTACGTTCCATTTGTTTGAGCCAGGAAGGAAGAAGGATTAGCGATTGCTCTCTGATCGCTTCCTGCTTACATTGGTATAAATTTCCTTCTATTTATTTAGTCTAGTTCCTGTAGTATGCATTGAAAAGTTGTTTACCATGCTCACTCCACGTATTTTCTTTATTGAGATGGGTTACAAGAAGGTTTTTCCCCGTTTTGTTATCTTTCAAAAAAAGTTGAATCATGTCTACGCTATTTGAGATTTGAGGGTAAATTTTCTTCTTTCATTCAATAATAATCAGTCTGGACAGATACTATGCTTCTCTGGGTGAAATTCCGGTCCGCAATTGCGTCTCGGCACGCTTTGCGGCCGCGCGCTTTCGAGTCGGAAGAGTTTCCAGCGCCGCAGCCGTCGATCTGGGGTGCGTTCCAACAACATTCCCATGGCAAAAGTTTTCCATGAAAACGTAGGGAACGGCTACGTGGAAGCAATTAGCAGTTACAATTCAAGGCCATGGGAAACAAGTTCGGCCATGGAAAGGCTATTTGCCCTCCCACGGCATCATGGAAACGTTCTTGGAACGCACCCCTGTTGACTCTAGGTGGGTTCCAGAAACTGGAAACTAATCAAAATTGGCGAAAACTGTATAAAAAAGCCATATCGTGTCGGCTTTGGCGTTAGAAACTCCACTGACTCGAGCGCGTGCGGCGCAAAGCGTGTCGAGACGCAATTGCGGACCGGAATTTGGCCCAGGGAAGCACAGTAGCAGAGTAACACCACCATAAACCAAAAACGAGGTATCTACATACTGAGTTTCGCAACGTTTGCCCTATACTGTGCTCTTTGAAATGTGTCAAACCATTCTAAAACACAATCCATACTTTCTCAGGTCTCTACCTCAACTATAACAAGACCGTCCGATTGAGACTGTCCGCCTACGCGATCGGCGTGCGTGTTAAGCGGCCGCCGAAAAGGCATTTTTCGGACTCGTGAGTCGATTAGCAGGAACATTAGGCGAAAAGTTAATAATATCCCTGTTAGCTGTTTGCAGGCGTGGGAAGGCTCGTTTGAAAAAAAATTCTTTTGCGAGGGCCGCTCGTTACGCACGTGCGAACAGACTCATTTGGACAGATTTTCTGAATTTTACTGACAAGTAGGGAACTTGAACGTTTTCAACGAAAAATATTCTAGTCATGTGCACTCCAAAGAGTGTTTCCAAATCTGAGTATGTTGCTCCTACTGACAATGAGATCTTCGTCCCGTATTGCGTAAGGGATTTCTTGTTTGGTTTCGGTTGTTTACGAGATTGGGCATGTCTAATTTTGCCTATATATCTTGTTGAAGAGTGAGCCGTGTGTCATTCCAGAAGAAAGAACCCACGATGCTGGTTGCCAATATCTCTTTAGATAAAAAAAACGTATTTTTGCGTTTTTTTTTCGCCGATAACGCAAAATTTTCGACCAGTTTAGTAATGTAGGTTCTGCCCGCAGAATGGTATTATATCCACCGTAAACTACAGTAAGCCTAAGAATGTCGGGAAACGGACCACTAATTCAAGACACCGAATTACCTCGAGAAGTTTTTGATCAAATCGGTGAACACTTTTCTGAACTCACTCAAAATCGCGTAGGGTACCCATACATACATAACTTCTCGCCCAACTGAGAAAACCTACAAAATGTTCATTATGCATGCTCAAATGTTATACAGTGCGTTGCAAAATTATACGACATACCCCAATTTCTGCGGTTCCAAACTTCGCGTCAATTAAGGAGACAAACGGTAAACGCCAATCGACGCAGCACCCTCGAAAACCCCTGGTTATGCATCTTCATGAAATTAGAGCCACTAGCAGGAAACTGGCAACGGAAATTGTCAAAAATGGCCGTTACAAAATTATACGACATAGCTGACGTTCTCGCAGAAATTTCATTTCTACGCCATCTGTATCAGTTCATTCATGGCAAGAACCATTAAAAACATCGAGTGATTAGTCTTCAGAAATGTCTTTGCGCTGAACCACTTTGAAAACTCTGTTTGGTATGTTTCAACCCAGCTCTTTGTGAACGCCCCGGTCAATCTGCGCCCATTCGCCTATAACGGCTAGTTTCAGCGGAGCCACACGCTCGTATTGTCTGTTCTGGATGTAGATTCAACGCCCAAGAATACCTCACACGTTTTCCGCTGGGTTGAGGTCCTGCAAACAGGCCGGCCTTTCTAGCAAATTGGCAGGGTCAGCCTGGAACCAAGCCTGCATTGTCCTACTGACAAGAAGTGAAGGCGGAAACGGACTAAAAAGAACTGAGAATGATTCTCCGGCACACTCTGATAATCTGTGGAGTTCATAGGTCATGTCGCTATTAGCCTGTCCAGCTTGAAACCCCACCTGGATCCGGATCAATGCATTATTCTTTCTCCTCCGAAATTCCTACTCAAGAATATATTCGGGCCATTCTGTAGTTCTCTCCAGTGCTTGGAATGCTCAGTCAAAAATAAACAAATGTAATAGAATGGATCAAGCTCGCTCGGATTGCACTTACTTTCGACCGATAAAAAAGGATTTCGAAGGATATACACAAGGAACCGAACTTATCCTTCAGTAGGAATTTAGGAGGAAGAATAATGCGTTGACCCAGACCAGGTGGGGTTTCAAGCTGGACAAGCTAATAGCGACATGACCTATGAACTCTACAGATTATCAGAATGTGCCGGGAAATCATTTTCAGTTCTTTCTAGTCCGTTTCCGCCTTCACTTCTTGTCAGTAGGACGACGCATGCATGGTTTCAGGCCGATTCTGCCAAGTTGCTAGAACGGCCGGCCGGTTTGCAGGACATCGACCCTGTGGAAAATGTGTGAGGTATTCTTGGGCGTTGAATCTACAGCCAGAACAGACAATACGAGCGTGTGGCTTCGCTGAAACTAGCCTTTATAAGCGAATGGGCGCAGATTGACAGGGGCGTTCACAAAGAGCTGGGCTGAAACATACCAAACAGAGTTTTCGAAATGGTTCAGCGCCAAGACATTTCTGAAGACCTATAACTCGATGTTTCTAATGGTTCTTACCATGAACAAACTGATACAGATGGCGTAGAATAGAAACTTCTGCGAGAACGTCAGCTATGTCGTATAATATTGCAAAGGCCATTTTTGACGATTTCCGTTGCCAGTTTCCTGCTAGTGGCTCTAATTTCATGAAGATTCGTAGCCAAGGGTTTTCGAGGGTGCTGCGTCGATTGGCGTCTACCGTTTGTCTCCTTAATTTACGCGAAGTTTGGAGTCGCGGAAATTGGGGTATGTCGTACAATTTTGCAACACTCTGTAGTACGTTATGTATTCTCCGACATTCTTTGCGACCTACTCTCAGATATGAGCTAGAAAATGACTTATACTGTGTATTCAGAGCGCTACTTGATGGCAATCAAAAAGAGAAGAGTAATCCGCGAAGGAACTGTCTGTTGACGAGCCTTGGCACGGCTGCGAACGACTGACTGGCTGGCATATTACTCTTTTCTTCATCTACTTTCCTGCCGATACAGGTTCAAAAAGGCCTCTGAGAGTACCGCACGACTCGCACGCTGACCGCCTGGGCGGACAATTTCTTTCGGGCCGACCTTAGCTATAGCATCTGTCTTGCGCTTGTCTCAGTAGGCGGGTTTGATTGCTAGTGTGCTGACTTACTACCCAACGAGTATGTAGGCAAGTGATCCATAAAAAATTTGATCACGGCAACCTTGAAGAACACTTTTTGAGAAAGTTTCAATCGAATATGAAGCCTTGGATAAACTACCGTATACCTTTCGCAATCTTCAGAAGAAAAACTGGAAGCAGACCTCATATTCATACATAAACGCCACCCATTCTCCTAGACAATGTTGGGATTTAAAAATTTCCCACCTACGAGGTCCGAAAGGATTTTGACGTTACACTAAACAAACAAGTATGTAATTGGGGCTGTCGGCGCACTACACATCGAGGGAGGAACTTTTACAAGTTCTACATACGTTTTGACTCGACGCGCGGTGGGATTCCTATTAGTTAAGCGCGTATCTGGTCCCGCTAGAGCGCGTTTAGTGTAACCGTGATATGCATCCTCATGGCGAACGCGCTCCAATGATGGAAAAGAATAGAGCTGAGTTCCGCCGCGCGCGTCGCGGTAAAACGTGAAACTCGTCCAAGCTGCTTCATTGATGTGCAGTGCGTCTACAACCCAAGCATTTAGAATGCATCAAAGCATCGAGAATAGGATTGTGGTTTTTGCGCTCTCACTGAGTTTCAATGAGTTCGCACCAAAACGCTTCCAATGTTGCGGTAAAGGGCATTCCCATCACATTTCGCTGTGCCGAAGTTAAAAATGAAGAGCACTGGAAAACATTTCAGTCTCTAATTACATGCATAATAGATAATATGTACCTCTTTCGAAACGTAGCCTTCCCTTGAAAGACAGAAATTCTAGTCCATTTTCCTTCTACCTAATAATTATACATACTTGCCTATGTATATCACAATGTATGCCGTGTCAGAAAATTGTACCTAAATTGGCAATGAGACGTGCTCATTTCGCTGAGAAACCCTCTATTTGGCCGCGATGATGTGCTTCTCGAAGAAAATGACTATGTAGTAGACGCCATTGTCTAGAAGCACTCAACGGTTTCCGCCGCAGCAGAAGTCTTTTCCGGCGACCAGGTTCTTTTTTTCTGCCATTCAGCTTGCAATGACATATTTTTTCTTCCTCCTCATCCTTACATAATATTAGTTGCTGTAGCAAGAGTTGAAGCCACAAGTTCAGTATTTAAATTCACTACGGGCATGTTTTACACGTTCCACGATGTTTCGAAAACCATGTGTTGAATTTATGGGTATACATAGTCTTTTGTATCAAAAACAACTCGTGTTCAAAATTTCCTAATGCTTCAGAGATCTTCAAGAAAAGGGCATTTCCACAGTTTTTCGAAAAGGAAATGGATAGCAGAAATTTAAAGTCTAGAGTGTTTTCAAAAAAAAATTTCCGGATTTGGCTCACAGCTGTGATACGGTGGGTATACGGTGGTTCGGTCGAAGTCCCAGATTTGACTCAAATGTTCTCCGCGGAGTTGTTTATAACGCGGAACACGTTTCGAGGTTTATTTTTCGATTTTCGAAGTAACGAAGGCAGTGTTCACGATGGAAACAGCCTTCGACTTCCTACCTTTAATCAAAAGGACTGAGTCCCATCACAGCAACATTTACGAAAAAGACTAAAACGAGCAATGCTAAGTAGCCTTAAACGCCCCCAAAACTTGTTGTATGCCCGCCCCGCCTTTCTTACTTAAAGGCATCGTACACGATGAAAACCGAATTCGAGCTTTTGCGTTCAGTCGGACTAGTGGGTCATAATAATGTCACTCAGAAAGTTTGGAGTTTCAAAATCGCCTCTCAATGGAGATTCGCTTACCTCAAAAGGGCTTCCTGGGTTTTGGGGGCCGGCCTTGGGGTCGATACGTTGTTACAAGGAACGAAACTCCGTTGTCGCTGCCGGCGATCGTGCGTTGACGCGTCGTAGGGCGCAATTCACACGCCACTCGATTTCACGCTCGGCATCGATCGAAAGTAGCTGACAGCAATGGACGCAGCATGTTAGTAACCCTTTTTAGTTTCGTTCAAAAAAAAGATCGCTCGTCTGAATGGCGTCCTCGGTGAATTGCTTCCAACGCTGCACCAAGGAACGAATCGTAAAAGTGTTCCTAGTGTTCTTCGCGCAACTATCCCCAATTGATTTCGGCGGGAACTTCAAATTTGTATTGAGCTTTCCTGAAATGGGTTTTTCCTGGAAAGTTGACGTTTTTGAGGGGGCATTTTGCAACCTTCAGTCACTATAGGCATATAACCACACTAAAAACTCAAAAACCCAAGTATGGTTTTCATTGTGTACGATGCCTTTAACAGCTATCGAGGAAGTCGGTGGAGCGGTCTTGCCACGTCCAAGCTTCGAGGTCGTATAAAGCTAATTATTGCTCATGCCCTTGTATTTTCGATGAAAACTCGAAGGCTGTTTTCACCGAAAACATTGGCAGGGTTCGCGCTGGAAACCAATTTCCATTTTTCTGGCTCAATTTCAGGAATGAGCCCGGTAGACCACACCGGTGAGCTTCGACGCTTCAAAAACTTGGGTTTATGAGGTTGGAGGGGTTGAAGATGAGGAACTGCCACCAGTTCTCACTAGTCATCTATTTCATAGAATGTTGGGGCGGCCATCAAACAACATGAAAAACAGTTACGGCACAAACTCCTTATGTAAAAAAAAAACTTCAAAAATGGCAGTGACGAGGTCTCCAAATGCAAAAAAAAAAACGTCAAAAATCATTTTGGCAAGTGAGGGTTTTTCATGGACTTCCTCGACAATTTCGTTCACTAGGGAGGCCAAGCTACACAAAAACATGAAAGAATAATATATGTTGTTCTGCGCGTACGATGTCTTTAAAGGCACAGTACACCCTCAGATATGAATTTCGAGATTTTCAAGACCACCACAGGCCCGACCCCCTCCAGCCACCACCACAGGCCCTGCCCCTTTTCTGATTTTTGACCTCAATAGCGGCTAGATGGATGGACGATTTTCAACCTAGTCGTCGTTCTTCACTCCCTCTTCAATCTGTCTCCTCAACCTGTTCTGCTCTCGTGCCGCGACAGCTAATTAAGAGAAATACAGGCCTGAGACAACTCGTCCACCGAATGTTTGCCATAAAATTGCAGACATTTTCAAGGGGCCATATCCCCGTTTCAAGGGGGTCGTGGACTATTTCAGAAATATGTATAGCATTGTGATCAGAGTGTGACCCACTCCAAGATAAGGATAAAACCTTGAAAATAATTCTCTGGGTGTTCTGTTCCTTTAAGGTAGGATGCGCCAGTCAAAAAGCATTATGGCTGCCCTTAAAGGCAGTGTTCACGATGATTCTCGATCCCGAGTTTTTCACATGAAACAATGAGTCGGCCTCCAAGTGTTACCCAAATTACGAAAAAACGGCGAGAAACGCATTAAAACTTCGTATTTCAGTGACATTATTCAATAACATGAACTAGTTGTCCGGTTGGATGAACATGTTCATGGTGGTTGTCTCCGGTATAAAATGGGGCTCATCAGAAATGGAGGAATATTTTAGGCAAAACAGTATTAGTTAGGGCCCTAAGGAAAGAACGGGGCAATAGAGAGTATGGAGTTGCAAAGGACGGGTCCACAAAAGATTTCACTGTCACAACAAACACTTCCTGTGATACTTAAGAGGCGGGCTGATACTTAAAGACAGTGTTCACGATAATCTTCGATTTCGAGATTAATCGCTAAATCGATTGTTTGGTCCCCGTGTAGAACTGATATGACGAAGAAACCGAGAAAAACGCACCAGAAGGGCACGAAATCCTCAAGTATCGCCCCGCCTTTTAGGTATCACTGGAACTGTTCTTTGCGACAATGAAATCGTTTGTGCACCCGTCTTTTGCAATTCTCCATTCTGTGTTGCTCCGTTCTTTCCTTCGGGCCCAAACTAATACTGTTTTGCCCAAAATATTTTTCCATTTTCGATTAGTCCCATTTTTTACCGGTGACAACCACCGTGAACGTGTTTATCCAAACAGACAACTAGTCCAGGCCATAGAATAATGTCACTGAAATAAGACGAACTAGTGCGTTTCTCGCCGTTTCTTCGTGATTATGGTAACACCTGGTTGCCAACGAATTGTTTTGAGTGGAAAACTTGGAAACGAAGATCAGCGTGAACACTGCCTTTAAAGGCACAGTCCAAGTTCAGGGACGAAATTTGAGTTTTCCACATAATTGCGAAGTAGACCCACCCTATAAAACACCTGCTGAGTGCGAGCTATCAATTCCTCCGAATAAGCGAGATATATGAGAAAGCCACCCTGGGGCGCCCTCATCGGGACGCCACTTTGGCACGCCCCTTTTACGATGTTCTGTGCTCAACAGTGGCGAGATGAGCGATGGTTTCAAATCGTAAACCCCGTTCTTACCTTCATTCTCAGTCCCTCTCGTTATTCAGGTCAGCTCGCCTACGTCGGTTGCAAATGACAGATGTTATAAGCCTCGGACAACTCGTCCACCATGCTTTCATAGCTCCATATTTGAGGGGCCATGACTCCGTTCTTACGGGGTCTTGTACAATTCTAGAGGCATCCTTGGAATCAGCGTGGGACCGTTTACAAGATAGGCGGAAAAGAGTCATTCTGAGGTTGGACATGTGCCTTTGAGGATTTTTCGTGCACTCCACTAGTGCTATCATTCTAAGTTAAAACATGTTTTCAAGTATCGATTCTCATTTAGTTCTACCCTCGAAGGGGCCATGTGGTCCATATAGTGGAATACAGATCTCAAACATTGTCAAATCATCCTGAACACTGCCTTTAAAGGCAGTGTTCACGATGAAAGCCGTTTTTCTGTTTTTCCACCTATCTTAAGAATGGTCTAATGCTGATTCCATGAATGTCCCTGGAATCGTACAAGACCCCCTGGAAACAGAGTTATGGCCCCTCGAAATTCAGCAAGGGAAGCATTGTGGACGAGTTGTCCGAGGCTTGTAACTCCCGTTTTTCGCAACCGATGTGTACGAGCTGACCTGAGTAAAGAGAGACGTTGAGAATGAAGGGAAGAACGGGCTTTTGATCGGAAACCATCGCTCATTCAACCACGAATTCAAGGGAACTGTTATAGGACGTGGGCGGAGTGGCCCAATGGGTTGGCTGGCCCACGAGATTTTCACCCTATTAAGGGCAGGGTGCGCGATGAAAACGAATTTTTCTTTTTTTTTCTTTTCTTTCTTCATGAGAATGTAGATTTGGTCATCACAAAAGTGAAAATAAGTGAAAAAACCTGAAATTCGCGGGAAAAACGCTCAAAAACAAAGTATAACGGCTAATTACCGGTGTCGGCCGGCCCCCTAATTAACGAGGTTTCCATTAGTGCTTGCTTATCCGCCTTTTACTTTGCTGTTTAAATAGTCAGTAGTTTCCAGAAATGCTCGGAAATTACTTTAGAAGCAAAATAAAAGTTGACAAAACAGGCTTTTCCACAAATCTCGATAATTGGGGGCGGGAGGACACCAAGCCATAACTTGTTCCTGAGGGTTTTTCTCCAATTTTTTAATTATTTCCTTTTTTGTGATGGCCAGATCTACCATTCCATGGTGATAGCAGAACAACCGATTTTATCGAGAACCCTGCCTTTAATGGCCGATTTTCGTTGTACCTCCTTTCTTAATCTTCTTAGAGGAACCCAATGCTTACGTTTTAGCCGGAAAAAAGTGCAACTTTTTCTTCGTGAACTCTGCCTTTAACCTATAAAAACCATCAGAATAGCCACAGGCTTATGCAGAATTCCTGTTAAGCGCCCCAGTTTGGAGGTTTCGAGCCGAATCCAGAAAAAAATTTTCTGGAAACCCCGACAATTCCCTAATGGAATCGCTCTTTCTCGGAATTTCCTGGCCCCTAATGGAAACGCTCTTTCTCGGGATTTCCTGGCATTTAGTAAATGTCAACCTGGATTATTTGTGTACTATCACACGCCCACAGCAACGTAAACATGGTTGTTCCCAAATCATCGGGGCATGAGTTAAACGGCCCCTTTCAAGCGATGTTTCAATAACGGGCATAAATGCTTAGTCACGACGTCTAGGAAGGTTTTTCGAGAAAGCCAAAGGCACGATTAGGCTAAAGCTGGGCCGAAACAATGTTATTTTTCAAATCCATAACTGAGTGCCAATTCCATCGTTTTCCTTCTCCATCCTCTGAAATAGACTACCTCTTGAATGATTCAGTGGAAAATCCCGTGTTTGCTCCTCAATTTCTCGTCTTTGTCTTTCCGAACTTGATGGCATGGCATTGTCAAAGTGTCTCTGATATTCTCCCTTTCATAACAATCGCTTTACGCATAAGGTTTTTCAGATGAAAATCTCTCTGAAAGCTTATATGTAGCTCATATTCTAGTCTATACATACATGTATGTGCCTTCCACTTTGGCGATAAACTCACTTTTTTCCTCTACTTGCGTTTGCAGAGCGGCGAGAGAGACTGCGGGAAGGTGTGAGAGGAGGAAGAAAAGCATCATACGCGCTCAGACGTACGTGGTGGATTTGAGTGGATTTTGCCTCGAAATGGAGGGAATGAATATCTCTCTGAGTCGCTACAGAGCTTTCTGAGTCTTCTTTCGAAAAATCGTTACACTCGAATTTTTCCAAAAATGAATTTGTGTTTCTCGATCATTTGTTTTTTTTTCAGTCATTGGATGCATTTAGGAATTGATTCTTTTCAGTTTATTCGGAGTACCAGAATATTCGACTTTAAAATATCTGGCGAATCCCATGTGACGTTATCTCAATCGTAAAAATTGCTCATAGGTATGTGCGGAACCGAGCCGGGTTTTTTTTACAAAAATTGATTAGTTTCTACTTAGAATGTTGCTCGAACATTCATTCTGATCGAGTCTTCAAAAACTTTTAGAATGGAAGCATTCAATTTCCGCAGCACTTCTTGCCATTTCATATCTTTCATTTGGAACTTTGAAATGGGCGAAAAAATAAATCGTTGGAAAATTCAGAAAAATTCGAAAAGTTCGTTAACCTAGAAATTACCAAACCCCTTATTGGAATTACACAATTTTTAGAAAGGAGCTAAATGTTCGATTAAATAGATTTATTTATTCGTAAACCAGCGTCTAACTTTCATGTGTATTGCATATCACCTCTTCAGAATTTTTTTAAAATTTCAGTGGGGGGAAATTCACTCGGATCCATAGGGTGCATTTGCGCGCGTATGCTGCTTCTCCTTCTCACTCTCTCCCTGTCTCTACCTCACTCCGTACACGCTGTACTTAGTATCCAAATCACTCCTTTTTCGATTATCCGAAACGATATCCGAGATTCGGGTATTCCGATATCCGAAAATTTGAAAAAACGCATTATTTGAATCGAACGAACCATTATCCGAAGGGTCAATGATTCGGATGAAATCGAATAAGTTCGGATTTAAATCGCGTTGCGGCGTGGAAAAATGGGCTTGCTTAAAGGCAGCATACACGCTCGCTAAAGTTGTTAAGATAACTACATAAGTGAAACCGTACGGGCCCTAGAAGAGCCCTCACGAAGTTCGAAGAGTTGAAAACGAGTTAAAGTGACCGTATTTGAGCCGTATTGAGTCACAAAATCATCCTTTCTCCGCCCATAGATACGGGCTCCGCCCCTCAATACAAATGCTCAATGCTCAATTAAGGTCATTTTGGCTAATTTTTTACGCTCTTAACGCCGTAAGCGTTCCAGAAAGGGCCCTACGAGTACACTAACGTCGTTATCCCAACAAATTTGTCGCTGGCTCCGCTATTTCAGCCAATGCGGTACAACTTGTCCACATCTGGGCCAATATAGAACGAACCGGTATATCTTCATTTCAGTCGACTTTTTTTTCCGGTTTTTTCGTTATCTGTGAATATTAACAGCTTCAGACCTTCGATTTATTCTATAAAATTGGTATCATTTTTGAGCGTGTATGCTGCGTTTAAGTGAAAAGACCAAGTGGCTAAGTAGTTATTCAGTGTAGAAGTTTTTTTTGTATGGTTGCTTTGCAAACTTGTTACCAGTCACTTTTCCTGAACCAAACCTCCGTATGGATAATATCGTGCCTTCCCACGAAGATATGTATACAATACCGCCCGTATCTTTTGGTCATTGGGCGCGCTAGAGCGCCGGAGCGCGCCGCTTGGCGTCGTTTTTGAATAACTCGCTCCAAAGTGATTCAATCGGAAAATGGAAGCCAAATTCGGAATCAGCATCGAAAATGCGATCTACTGAATGCATAGAATTTCAAAATGGAACTCAGTGGAAGATTTTTGGGTTACGGTAGCCATCCAATGTCCTCGTGTCCAAATGGGGCTGGCGTTTAAGTGTTGTTATAAGTGGATTACTTGACGTTTTCTCGTATTTAGAACATTCATATGCAACTTGTTATCCTCTGTATTTCTTCTGAAACATTTTGACAGCGAAAAAATTAATAAAAAATAATAAAAAGTCATTTTCTCCTAACAATTTTGGATTTTCATGTTGAAAAACCACGAAGTTCTTCTATATTAGTGACTTATTTTGAGATAAATTGCAAAACTTTGAGTAGAATTCAGGTATTAAAAGTTAAACGGAAATCGCACCTTGAAATTTGGTTCATTATTTGATTTCACATTCAAAAAAGGTAGGTATCAGAGCGCATTTCAACAACCATGTAAGGAATTCGCTTTGCAATCTTTGTTTTTTCTCCTCACACGAAGAAATCATGTCCAGAATCAGCCAGTGTACCGAAATGCGCCAAAAATGAACAGTTCAAAAAAATTATTCAAAAATTTATATTTTTATAAAGTGACCAATTTCAATTTTCATGCTGAAATACTCCTCGAGTTCTATGCTTTTCGTGTATAGCGCATAAATTTGTTCAGAAATTGTTTCAGAAATATAGAATTCTAGCGCGCCCAATGACCAAAAGATACGGGCGGTATTGTACTCGCATTGAAGATTTGTTTACATACTTTTATGCATATATGAAGTTTGAAGTTTTTATGTGAGCATACTGCAAAAGCAATGAAGTACTACTGTTTGTTCGAGTATGGATGTTTTCAAAGGCTTGCCTAGAAAACCTGGTTCATTTTTCACCGTTTTGCCTTAGCATTGTTCCAAAGTTATCCGAAATTATCTTACCGGATATCCGTATCCGAATCATTAGGAGTCGGCATTATCTGAATCGATCCATTATCCGAAAATTTTCAAAAAGGACATTATCCGAATCGATCTAATATCGAAATTTCAAAAGGCATCATCCGAAAAATTACCTTCGGATAACAAGTATAGCCCAGGAAGGAACAAAGTTAATTTCACTTCGGAATAAAATTCGCAGGCTGTCAGAACACAAAATTCCCGGTAGTTCCTTCGCGTGTGATTACAGAGCGGAGGCCAGAGGCAGCGGAAGAGCGGAGGGCAGACTCAGGGTACGCCCTCGCACACGCGACGAGTGAAACAAACCAGTTTATTTCGCTTTTCGAACAAGTTAACTTTTGGCAAGTCGCAAAATAGGAACAAATCGGAAATAAAGCTACGCACCCTATAGGGTAAGTGCCACTCAATGAGAAAACCTCGGCGCTACTCGGCGGTTGACATTGCACAGGGAAGCCGAAGGGTGAGAGCTATCGATCGTAAGATTACGCGCTCGTTAGCAGAGAGCGGCTACCTTGTTTCAAGACACTTGCGATGCAAGTACGTATGTAGTATTGGTTGCGGCTCTCTTTTATCGGTGTACCAACGCTGACGCAAACTCGGTGCACATAAAATAAAGGCTATAAACCGCGAAATTCTCATGGTTTCTACGCGTGCTGGTGCGAAGCGGCGGTTAGAGAAAGCGACACAGATGGCGTATGACAGACGGAGGGAGCAGAATCGCCCGCACCGCTCGCGCCCCGAGTCGTGAGAATTACGACGTTTTACAGAAAATATGTATGCTGTGCACCGAGTATGCGCCACTGTATTGTGCACCTACAGAAGAGAACTACAACGAACACTGCGGTCTGCGTTGACTGCAGTTAATGCTCAAAGGAACTAGAATCGTTCTACGGTAGGTAATCAAGACAGCGTATTGCTGTTTTTCACAACGCGGTCAATTAGTGAGTGGCTTAGTGAGACCATCCTCCTCTGAGACCACTTCCAATGGTTAACTGCTCTGTCTTCCTTGAAATTCGCATATTTGCCAACATTATCATATTATTACAGCAGTGTGCAACTGGAGGTCAAAAAAAAGAGGGTCTTACTAAGCCACTCAGTAATTGACTGCGTTGTGAAAAACAGCCAAACATTGTCCTGATTAGCGACCGTCAGACGATTCTAATTCTTCCGTATCTGGAGATAAGGTAGCCGCTCTCTGCTCTCTGACAAACCCACGCTACTTGCCTTCACTAAAACTTCTCCGAATTCCTGTACAGGTGAATTTGGAGTTAAAATTCATTTCTAGCTTCTAGCTGAGAGAAAGAAAGAGAAAATTCTAGCTGAGAGAAAGAAAGAGAAAAGGGGTACATACACGCGAAGAGAAAAGGGGTTCATACACGTACATAACAGCGTACTAAGTTCGCGTAATAAATTTAGCCTGATGAATGGACGTGGCTGCGATGGTAGATCACTCCGCGCGAAGCGAAACCCCATTCTCCAGTGAAGCCGCGAATACCGCACGGCCAGCCGCATGCGCCGGACTAAATCGAAAATGGAAACCATGCCAATTTTCAATATTCGAAAAATTCTGTCTGATTTGGTTCGAAGCTTCAAAATGGGGCACTCTTGATGGCCGAGGGCGACTTTTGGCGATTTCAGGAATTCTACGTTAAATTCGCCTGAACCTTCTCCATAGGGGTTATTTGGGCTGCCTAACGCGAATCTCTGGTTGGTTTATCGAATGTCCCTACATTACGGTACGTGACGGTAGGTATACAGTAGCTTGGTCGAAGTCTCAGATTCGACTCAAAATTTCTCTGTGGGAGTTTTTTTGGGAAGCCGAACATGAATTTGGAAACCGATTTTCGATTTTCGAAATATTCAGGTAAGTAACGCCAGTTAAAAGGCATTATGGCTGTCGTAACTTACAGTAGCTACGAGTCTGGCGGCAAATAGACCCCAGATTCGCGTTGAGCGCTCTGAGTAACCCCCAGTTGAAAGCTTTGAAATTTTTTCGAACACCCGAAAAATTTCCTGGTGGGGGCACCCCAATCTTTTCGTGAAGTCATGGTAATGTTTTTTTGGGAATCCTCGGAGGCATTTAGGGAATTTATAGGGAGTGTTCACGATGAATATCGCACTTGAGTTCGACCCAAAAATGGGATTGTTTGATCGTGGGGTAACTATTAGTCAGGAAACAGCGAAGAAGAACGTTCAGAATAAGTCAAAATGACGGTTTCTAAATTCAGGGCGTGGACGAGAATCATGGGCTCTGCTGATTCCGGCAAGCGCGCGCTAATCGCGAAATCTGCGCGAGTCGATCATGCTAATCACGGCAGAGTTGCTTGGAAATTGGTTATCGAAACATGTGCGGCGCCGCAAGCTCGTCCGATTCGGGGCGGACCGGGATAGCTTTCAAAGCGGTTTTTGTTGATTTCTGGCCAGTTTTCGTTGCTTTCTTTGACCCTATCCTCTTCAGCGTCTGCCGACTCAGACAGTCGGGGCTTAGTACGTCGGCACAATACCGTTAGTACGCCAGGGCAAACCTGGCATACTAACGCTCGTTGTGTGCAGGAGCTGCTGGTTGCGGCAGCATATCCTGCCAACGTATGCTGGCGTACTAACGCTCATTATCGACAGAATTTGGACTGCCACCCCCCTTACCGGTGTTGGATAATCCTTGTCACGGCCAGCAGCAAGGGGGAACATCCTCGCCGCGGTCCGCAACCAGGAGGCTTCCCCCGCGATGGGCGATGGGGATGATCCCCTCAGCGTTTGAGAAATTAACTTCCGAACAGTGACCCAAGGTCACCTCATCGGACTGGCCTCAAACGGCCAACTGCCTCCTGAGCGAGACTGGTCGCCTTATATACCCACCGCCGTCGTACAAGAGGATGCTGCAATGTTCATTCGTATGAGACAAATCAATGGAAGAGTGTCAGCAGACACTAGGAGAGAGTGGCTGGCAATAGCACGCGTGCCACGATAAACAAAGCGTTAGTACGCCAGCACAAGCAACAGGAGCTCCTGGTCGTTGCCAGCATATCCTGCTGTTACCAGCAGCTACAGCACAGGTGCTGCCAATTCCTTTGTGCCGACGTACGAAGCCCCGACTGTCCGAGAACTTAGTGTGTCACACCGAGATCTCGAGAACGAGATTTATTGTGAACACTGCTTTTAAAGCACATGTCCTTCATGTGCCTTCACAGACCTACAGCAACGGCAACATGGTTTTCCAAATCGCTACGGGAAGTTTAAAACAGTCTCTAGCCAGTGGTGAGAATGCATCGCGACAAGAAGAGAGTGGAGGGCGTTTTTCGCCTATAACGTCGTAATAGTACGTTCGAGGCGACAATCGCCTCCAGTTTCACCACATTTTACCAAATATCAGTGAACATAGAGGTAGAGGAGCCTTCATCTGGGGCCATCAGAGACTGGGTGGGCAGCGTTCACGTTGATTCTCGTTCCCGAGTTTTCCACTCACAACAAAGCGTTGGCAACCAAGTGTTACCAGAGTTACGAAGAAACCGCGAAAGACGCACTAAAACGTCTTATTTCAGTGGCATTATTCTCTGGCCTGGACTAGTTGTCCGATTGGATAAACATGTTCACGGCGGTTGTGACCGGTAAAAAGTGGGGCTAATCAAAAATGGAAGAATATTTCAGGCGGAACAGTATTAGTTTGGGTCCGAAGGAAAGAATGGAGCAACAGAGAGTAGAGAATTGCAAAAGACGGTTCCACAGAGGATTTCATTGTCACAACGAACAGTTCCTGTGAGACTTGAGATGCGGGGTGAGATTTGAGGGTTTCGTGCCTTCTGATGCGTTTTTCTCGATTTCTTCGTCACTCCAGATCTATCCGGTTGCCAAACAATCGATTTAGCAATTAATCTTAAAATCGAAGATTATCATGAACCTTGCCTTTAGACTCAGGTTAATGAATCGGCGGCGATGTTGACATCTGAGTCCTGCCTCAAGAATGTGTCGTATACTTCCCTTGTCCGATTGAATGCGGAACATTGCTGAAGATGCACAAACATACTGTCTTTCTCTGGGCCCGATTCCGCTCCGCATTTGCGGACTACCACGTGGTCCCCGGCACGCTTCACCCTTCTGTCAGCACGATGAGCACGTGTCGCATGATGCTACAGCCGTAGTCCGCAATTGCGGAGCGGAATTCGGCCCAGAGAACGACAGTAGAATTTTACTATGCCTGTGGCCACATAGTACAAAACTTCAGTTTGTGCCCGAGTCAAAAATTCGTTAGATCAAGTTTTACATTAGAGACAGAAATAACGCTAAGACTGTTTTTCAATGTTTTTCATATTTTCCTGCCTTTCATGCCGAAAGTGTCAGCGGAAACATGTCTGAAAATCATCAAAAAAAAACTCAAAGAATAAAAAACACGTCGAAGCAATTGAACGCGCTGGTGTCGCGCTTGAAACATTTTCAAGTAAGTAACTTCCTTCTTTTTCTTCCAAATCCCATTAGAAATAATAAGTTTCTATGTGCATTTTTCGATGTTGAAATCTCTCACTATGAAGAACACTCTGCACATCAACAGCTATTTCTCAACTCCTCTGCATTGTTAGCTAGAGAATCCTTTCGATGGGCCGTTTCCCGCGATGAATAACCGATTTTGGCCCGATTTTCGTCTGACTTTCTCCGTTAGTTCCCTCGAAGGGACCCCAACCACACTTTTCTGTTAAAGCAAGGAGAATTTCCTCATCTCGGGCGCTGTGTTTAATGTTTAATACGCTTTCAATTGTACAACCTTTCAACTGACCAGGATATTCGCATTTTTAAAGGCATCGTACACGATGAAAATCATGTGCTATTATTCCATGTTTTCCTACAGTTTAGCCTCTTTAAAGAAAGAAAATGTCGATGGAGCCCCTGGAAACCCTTCATTTGTAAAGAAAAACCAGTTTGAATTCAATGTCAAAATGGATTTGAATTCTGCGCCAAAATTGTTTTGAGGTTTTTCTGCATTTGAAGACTTGGCCACCGCCATTTCTGAAGTTTCCTGCATGTTGAGTTAGTATCATGAATGTTCTCCTCATTGTTAGACGGTCACATCAACATTCAATGAAAAAAGTGTTAGATGACCGACTCAGGAGTGCTAGATGATCGACCCCACAGCAGTTTTCAGGTGGCCATAACTATTAAGGGGAGCATTTTCGGAGCCTCAAGCTCCGTGGGCGATGTCAGCTAGCCCCAATCGTTTCATTGTACACGAAACTTCGAAAGTGATTTCCAGCGTGGACGATGACTTTAAAGTGTTTATTTCCGTGACACTAAACTTTGTACAGAAGAAAGAGAAAAATAATGACCATGATCAGAAATTTTCCGTTTCATGTTCACTTCATATATAAAAATGGAAGTCCGTCTCCGCTTAAAGGCACAGTACACCCTCAGATATGAATTTTGAGATTTTCATGTAATTGTGTAGAAGACCCCTCCTGTATAACACGTGCCAAATGCCAGATCTTAGTTCCTCCAAATAAGCGAGATATAAGCGACCACCACGGGCCCGACCCCCTTCGCTCACCACCACAGGCCCCACCCCCTACCAAATTTCCGACCTCGATAGCGGCTTTTATGGATGGATGAATTTCGACCGCGTCGCGTTCTTCAGTCCATTGCCGGACTGTCTCCTTATCCTGGCTCGCTCTCGAGCAACGATTGCGAATGACTCGGACAAAGTGAAAACCTGACCGCGCGCAAATAGCGGACCGCCACCGGGATGGGCGTCGGTCGAACCGGTTTCCGCTCGCGGTCAGTCCGCAAGCTCCCGCGGTCAGTCCGCGAGCTCCCGCGGTCAGTCCGCGAGCTCCCGCGGTCAGTCCGCGAGCTCCCGCGGTCAGTCCGGGAGCTCACGCCGTCTGTCCGCGAGCTCCCGCGGTCAGCCCGCGAGCTCCCGCGGTCAGCCCGCGAGCTCCCGCGGTCAGTCCGCGAGCTCTCGCGGTCAGTACGCGAGCTCCCGCCGTTAGTCCGCGAGCTCCCGCGGTCAATACGCAATCTACCGCGGTCAGTACGCAAACTCCCGCGGTCAGTCTAGAAAGCACCACTGTCAGTCCGGAATTTCATGCGGTTGGTCCGAATTTAACCACGGTCAGCCCGAGAGCTCCCGCGGTCGGTCCAGAAAGCACCGCTGTGAGTTCGGAATGCCTCGCGGTGGGTCCGAATTTAACCACGGTCAGCCCGCTAGCTCCCGCGGTCGGTCGAGAAAACCCCACCATCGGTGCTGAAGGTCACGCGGTTATCCCCGCGGAGTCCGGGTCTCTGCCTGTCTTTGCATGTGGCTTGCAGTCTACATGATCGGCAGAAAATACTTATATGACGGACCACTCCGCGTCGACCACCATATTTAAACAGTCATGCAGAAAAGAAAAGAAAAGATGAAGAGAAATAATTTAGTCATGATAATGGCATAGTGTGTGAAAAATGCAGTCTACAGATGGGGGCTGGTTCATCTTCAACAAATCATTGGTGTTCTCGACTTCAAATCCACCGCGACAATACCCATGAAATGGCAAAATGACGCAACCGTGTTGGATTTCAACTTGAGGGGAGGAGGATCAGAGTCAAGAGATTATGCACATGACATCAAAACTCACCTAGATTTTAACGAGTAAACATAAATATGTACATCACGGCAAGTCGAAAATTAACCGGTTTCTATCGTGATAGAAAGCGCTCTGTTTCAAAAGGCTCAGATTTCTGGCCAGTGTGCGGACTTCATTGTGATAAGGACTGTAAGCTTAAAGTTATCGAAAGCAAAGTGAAAAAAAACAGAAGAAGTCTTGCCAACGTCTCGAAAAGTTCATTCAAGCAACGATTCAAGATCCATGTAGAATTCTGAGGGCTGCGAGTTCCAGCGATAATAGAGAATAAAGTGCAGCTAAAAGCTTCGCAGTTGCTCTTTATACCCTATCATTGACGCAACTCGGCTCCCAGAACTTTATATGAGCATTTATACTTTGTAATGCGTAGAAAACCTATTCCGTAGCCCAGCATGGGTTTATATTATTTTTTGTGGCTTTTTTCAACAGCGTCCGAAATATAAGGTTGCGGTACCATTGACAACCAAGCATCCTCGCCCACTTTCCCTCGCGCTTGCTGCGCTTTTCCTCCGACACTGGCAGCGGAGTCCTACGGGAGAAAACTACGATCGCGGTCTCCTACAGGAGCTGTTTTGTCCTGTGGGAGACAGAACTACAGCGAAGCAGTCTCCTACAGGACATGCTGCCGCATCGCTTCCACTAGGTCTCCTACAGGACAAAACAGCTCCGGTAGTTGTCCTGGGACGCGCACGTTGAACCATTGATCGAACCCGCGCGGTGTACGATACGCGTGTGCACTAGAGTGTTGCCCGAATATTCGTTTATTCGAATAATATTCGAATATTCGAGTAATTCGAATATTCAAAGAAGTGGATTATTCGGGTTATTCGAATAAACGAATATTCAAAGAAGTGGAATATTCGTTTATTCGAATATTCGAATATTCAAAGAAGTTAAATATTCGGTTTATTCGAATATTCAGCACGAATAATTTGAATATTCGACAGAATCGCATTCCATTTTGCCCTGATTTAACATTTCAAACATCTCAGCGTAGTGACTTCTAATTTCTCACAATTCTTCATTACCTCATAAATATAAAGTTATTGTGCTTTTCTGGGTTAAACTCCGGTCCGCAATTGGGTCTTGACACGCTTTGCGGCCGCACGCGCTCGAGTCAATCGAGTTTCCAGCTCCAAAGCCGACACGATATGGCTTTTTTTATACAGTTTTCTTCAATTTTGTTTAGTTTCCAGTTTCTAAAACCCACCTAGAGTCAACAGATCCGCAGCTGCGGCGCTGGAAACTCTTCCGACTCGAAAGCGCGCGACCGCGAAGCGTGTCGAGACGCAATCGCTGACCGGAGTTTGACCCAAATAAGCACAGTATAGCAAGTATTTACCAGGTTGTCCAATAATTCTTGTCCAAAAATTTCACCATTTTTAATTCTTTTCAACTTTATTAAAAAACAAGTCTAATCAGCAATATAATCACCACAGTTATCCACAACAGTGGCCCATCAATGCTCTTCGCCCAGAACTCCGGGGGCTGCGACTTGAAGAAGTCCGTGATGTCGGATTTGAGGTTGTCGTAGTTGGTGAATTTTCTTCCGGCCAAATGGTGCTTCAGCGGGCGGAACAAGTGGTAGTCGGAGGGGCGAGATCCGGGGAATACGGCGGATGGGCAACCGTCTCCCAGCCGAGCGTCGCCAACTTCTGCTGGGTCTCCTTCGCCACGTGGGGGCGCGCGTTGTCGTGCAGCAGGTGGACCGAGGCCCGTCGGGGACGCTGTTCTCCGGATGGCGGCGGCTGGTTTCTCAAGCTGATCGGTGTAGATGGAGGCGGTGACCGTCCTGCCTTTGCGGGAGCAGCTCGAAGTACAGCATGCCCTTGGTGTCCCTTCAGCGGGTGCAGGTCGGCTTTCGGCGTCGTCGGAGGCTCTTCTCGGCGCGGGATCCAGATGGCACGGCGGGCGACGTTATCGAAGAGGACCCAGCTCTCATCCCCAGTGACCAGGTCCTCGAGAAACTCCTTGCGGTGCGGACGAAGGAGGAGGGACTGGCAGACGGCCACGCGGCTCTGCTTGCTGGCGTCCGTCAGACGGTGGGGAATCCAACGGGCCAGAACTTTGTGGTAGCCGAGTAAGTTGAGTCGATTGTGGATGGTGGACTTGCTGCAGCCGAGCGTCATCGCCAGTTCACGGATGGTGGCTTCCAGCTCCTCCTTGATACAGCGACGGACTTCGTCATCATCCACCGTAGAAGACCTCCCGCTGTGCTCCCTGTCCTCGAGGCTCGTGTCGCCGCTCTCGAAACGATTGAACCAGCGGCTGACTGTGCGTTGGGAAACTGCATCCTCCTTGCACGCTCTGCAGATGTCGGCGACCGCGGTGCCCGTGTCGTTGCCCAGCAGCCACTCGTAGTACACGAACGTACGAATTCGACCTTGGTTCATCTTAGCTTGTACTGTTAGCTAGACGCGGCGACTGTACCTTATATACCCCTAGCGTAGAAGTTTGGAGAACCTTCTAGAAGGTTCTTACACTTGCCTGATATTATAACAACTCTAAGGAAAATTATAGAATTTTGAAAATTTTCAGACAGGAATTATTGGACGGCCTGGCCTGGTACAATATATTAAATCGCTCGTAGGATTTTGTCAAAACGCTAGAGATGCCCATTTCACCTTTAGTTATAGAAAAAATTTTAAATCTCGAGCGGCTCATAAGTATAGCAACACTTGAGCAACATGGGAATTTCTCACGATGATGGCCAGAATGAGCCATTTTCATGTGTATTTTCATGAAACTGGGTCAAGGTGATGCTATTTGTCTACTTTCCCGGTTAACTTCACCTGAATTCTGACGCAGGAGCCCAAGTTCTCTCCTTCCATAATGCTGCACGTGGAATTCGATGGTTTCCAGCCACCTAGGACGACCAGCTGAATGTAGTCTCAAGTTCGTGCCAGATCCTGAGCCACTCAACGTCTGTTGTCGCCCGGACGTCTCATAGAGCTGGGAAGCGAGATATTACACGGCGAGTTCCCAGTGACATGGTGTCGGTCTCAACGACTAACTAGGAATTGTCGCTGAGTTTTTTCGAATTGTCGCTGAGATTCCGGAGTGGGGCACGGCTAAGCAGCACTAGGAAGTTCGCCATCGCATAAACCGCGCATAACTCAACTGAACTCAACTAAGCTAAACCAAACTAGACCGAAGCAGACCACAAATTTGGCGGCAATTTAGCGGGTATTTTGCGGCTATTTCACGGCGAGCATTATTTGGCGACTATTTCGCAGCCAGCATTATTTAGCGGTTATTTCGCGACTATTACTCGGGAAAAAGGCATTTCGCGTTTGTTTCGCGGCTATTTCTAGGCTAAAACTCAGAGTACACGCTCGTAAACGTGGTTGAGATAACTACGGAAATATAATGGTATGGCTCAGAACACAACGCCTACGCTTTTGCAGCGTCAAAAGGACCCACAATGACGCTACACGAGTGAGAAGTTGACCCCGCCCCGTATCCGCCCGCCCTTGTATTTGCGTCCTCTTTCAAAAAAGGGGTGCTGGGCCATTCCCACCATCGGCGACGCTTGTGGGTGGTACAATGAGTACAATAAGTCAGCCATACACATCGAAGATGGTGGGAACGGCCCAGCACTCCTGTTTGGGGGAGGACGCAAATAGAGGTGCGGGGCCGACTTCTCAGTCGTGTAGCGTCACTTTTGGTCGTTTTTGACGCTTCAGAATGTGTAGGCGTTGTGTTCTGAGCCATGCCACTCAACTTCCATAAGTAGTATCTCAACCACGTTTACGAGCGTGTATGCTGAATTTAAGTGACAAGAGTGCAGCCGGTTCAATTACCCAAGTATGCGGTACATTGGCCCCGCTCAGCATCTGGAAACCCTGCCATCCGGTGGCGGCCTCAGTGGAGGTTGGGCGACCCAGCCGCGACGCGTGGGTGTACCGACCACGCTGCGTGTCGTTGTGCCGACAGCGATACGTGTAGGTGTGCTGACCGCGATGCGTGTCGATGCGCCGACCGCGACGTGGGTCGGTGCAAAGTAGTTCCTAAGCCACATAAAAGTCTTGCAGGATGTGAACCTCTGCTAAATAGGCCGCTAAACGCGACAGGTCAAAATTTCAACAGCCTGACAACAGGCGGACGTCGCTGGGCAACGGGCAGTGGTCAGGCTTACAATGCGAGCGATTTGAGCTGTCAAGAGGTTGCAGTTTATGAAACCACAACTTCTCAACCTGTTGTCGATGCCCCAGTTTGCCCGAGAGGATTGGATGGGATAATACGCAATAGTATTGCCCGAATATTCGTTTATTCGAATTGACTTACTTGACTTAATCGGTTGGCTTTCGCCTGACGCGGTCATTCCGCATCTTCACCGAGGTGTGCCGTCCTAGTAGTCAGCCGTGTCCATTTTTCACGGTCTTCAGCCACAATTTGAACACATTCCATCCAGCTGTCACTATTCCATTTCCTGCGAAACGAAACATCGCGCCTGAACTGTCTTTCGATGCCGAGTGACTTTAAATCCTCTTCAACCACATCCGTCCAGAACTTTCGCCTACGCCCAGGTGGCCGTTTCCAGACAGGATTTGGAAGCATTTTTAAAGCGTGTTGTACGAGACGATCCGGCGTTCTTCTTAGTATATGCCCGAGCAGTCGAAGTCGACTTTCCATTGCTGCTTGAGATGGCGTTAGGAGATGCTGGCACCTCCCTCGTGTCAAGCGTTGATGTACTGCGTCGATTTCCTTGTAAAGGTCTTCGTTATGGCATACACGCGGCCAGAAATATCCAAGCAAACGCCTAAAAGCTTCCTCTCCGTGCAATCCATTCTTTCCATCTGCGTTTTCGGTGCTGCCCACGTCTCCGATCCGTACATCATGATAGGGCGAATAGCGGATAGGTAGACGCGCAACTTGACTTCCTTCGCGATGGTGGTAGACCACAAACACTTGGTTAGAGAATTGAATGCAGACGTAGCTTTCGCACATCGTTGTCGAATATCCGCTGCATAACTACCATCGTTCTTCAGCAAACAGCCCAAATAACAGAAATCGTCCACCAGTTCGATACGTTGTCCGTCCACACAAACTCCAGTTGAAGGCCTCTGAGAGACCCACATCTGCTTGCATTTGTCGGGACGAAGACAGAAGTCCATAGGCTGCGGCATACTTCGAAACGAGGTTCACAATCCTTTGCAGTTTTGCGTTGTTTTCAGCGAATAACACAATGTCGTCGGCGTACTCCAGGTCGACAAGGGAGCGTCCTGATGGTGTTAGGATCACATCCGCAGGAAACTGTTCTGCAACTCTACGCATGATGTCATCAACGGCGAAGTTGAAAAGAAAAAGGTCCTGCAACGGCTCCTTGCCTTACTCCTGTTTTCACCTCGAAAGCTGACGTAAATCCGACAGGTGTACGAACTGCTGCTGTTGTTCCTTTGTTCATGT
This sequence comes from Aplectana chamaeleonis, assembly GCA_029168955.1. Taxonomy (NCBI): domain Eukaryota; kingdom Metazoa; phylum Nematoda; class Chromadorea; order Rhabditida; family Cosmocercidae; genus Aplectana; species Aplectana chamaeleonis. The sequence continues at coordinate 746,626 of JAPDOI010000322.1, forward strand.
CCTCGATTAACCGAACATACTTTTCCGGGACTCCATCTGCTCGCAGAGCATTGAGCAATCGATCACGATGAGGAGAGTCGAACGCGGCTTCAAAGTCCAAAAAAGCAAGCTGTAATGGCTTCGAAAACCGCTGCCACGATTCAATTACTCTTCTCACGACGAACACTTGGTCGATGGTCGATCTTCCAGGTCGAAAACCGGCTTGCTCATCTCTGGTCGTTCCTTCACGATGTTTGATAAGTCGCTCGAGAATGATACGTTCTAAAACCTTGTACATGACACGAAGTAGAGAGATTCCTCTGTAGTTCTTAGGATCCGTGACGGATAGCTTCTTGTGAAGAGGTACGATGATCGCATGTCTCCACGAATCGGGTATCCTTTCGCTCATGCATATGGCACGGATGGTGTTGGTCATTTCACGAATCCCAGACGGAGGAAGAGCTTTCAGCATTTCAGCAGTGATGTTGTCATCTCCACCTGCCTTTCCATTCTTTATTTTCCGGACACAATCCAAAAACTTCAGACTCCAGTCGGCGGTTCCTCACTGACATCCTGATGTGCACTCTGAACATGCGGGAGCTCAGGTACTGATGGCGCTGGACGATTCAGTAGTGAACTGAAGTAATCCTTCCATATTGGCAGCGTCGCATCACCAACTGCAACTCCATTGGTAGTGTTCAAGACAGGAGAACATCTCTTCATCTTCCCGCTATACTGTCGCAGCAACGTGTAGGCTTTCTTCGGATTCTTCTCCTCCCAAGCCTTCTCGAACTCCTTAGCTCTACACGTCCACTCTCGTTCGCGGTCACTTTGAAGCTGCCGACGCAACTTCCTCCTCAGACGCTTCTCCTCCACGAAGTTTGCAGTTCGGAGAGCACATACTCTGTTGTAGGTAGATGTTGTTTCTTCTGAGACGTAGGCGAACTTCTTCTTAGGCTGTACAACCGGGAGTGCCTCTTTCGAAGCGTCCTGGATGCACTTGACAAAAGAATCCGCGTCGCAAAGTTTCTTCTTAGTCCGTACTCCGATGTGAATAGAAACGCGTTGTCGGAAATTCCTTCTGCACTCTTCATCTCTGAGACTTGTCATGTCAATCCTCTGGAGAGGCTGAGCCCCTCGCTTCCTCTTATGAATCCTCGCAGTGAAGTTCAACAGAACAGGACGGTGATCCGAATCGAATGCGACATCCCACACAGCTCTAGATCTTCGAATGTCCGATACTGGAATATTCCTCGTTAGGACATAGTCAAGCTGTAGTTTCAAAGTTGTCATCTTCCGCTTCCGCTGCTCTTCTGGAGATAGCCGGGTTGGTCCCTGCCACGTAAGCTGATGGCGGCGATGATTCCTCTTGAATGTCGATGCAATAATCAGACCACTGCGGTCACAAAAGTCGACAAGGCGGTAGCCATTGTCCGATGTTTGCTCCACTGGGTAGAACCATTTACCGAGTACTTCGGATTCCTGATCAAGTCCCATCTTCGCATTTGCGTCAATCCCCACGACAACAGCATGTTGACAAGGTATCCTGGCCAGCAACGTATTGAGTTCCTCATAAAACGCATCCTTCGAATTGTCTTCGGCGGTTTCAGTGGGCGCATGAGCACTCACTATCCACAGATTGAATCCTCTGTGATCCCGCAGTCGTACGAATGCATTCCGACACGACGTTGAGCCGAACTCCTTGACCATACCATTGAAACGCTTCCTTACAGCTATTGCACAGCCTCCCACTCTCCTATCGTCAGCGTTACCGCAGTAGATGGTGTACTCTCCGACGCTGATGACGGGTCTATCCTTGAGGCGGGTTTCCTGCAAAGCAGCAAACGGTGCATGGAAATAGCTCAGAAGTCTGGATAGCGCAGTTTTTTGGATATCACTCGACAGCGATCGACAGTTCAGGGTGGCGAAATTGTGGCTTGTGGCCAAAGACTCCATGACTCCTAGGTACGGATCCTAAGGTGTTATGGACCAGAGGCCTTAGTGTGCCGGACGGCGACACCTTTATGCAATGTGCGGGATACTTTCGCGATATAGTTGTGCACGCTATATCGCTCGAACGTTCCCTGTGTACACTCAAACGTCTGCTGGGTTCAGTAGAAGCAGGGGCACCAACGAGCAGGTACCAACAGACTTGTATACACACCCCCGTTTATTCGAATAATATTCGAATATTCGAATAATTCGAATAATCGAATATTCAAAGAAGTGAATTATTCGGGTTATTCGAATAATCGAATATTCAAAGAAGTGAAATATTCGTTTTTTCGAATAATCGAATATTCGAAGAAGTGGATTATTCGAATTATTCGTTTATTCGAATATTCAAAAAAAATATTCGTTCCAACACTCTAGTGTGCACGGGGTGGAGAGCTGATTCGCCCATGCAGGTTCACAGAGGCGCCCCTCTCATTGATTGATTGGGGTGCTTAGGAGCCGAATTTCCTCCTTGATGAAAAGTGAGGGAGGAAAGTAATGGGGCTTAATGCCGTACACTAATTTTTGCCGTTGACAAAATCGTCAACGAAGAAGTGTGAAAATCATGCTTCGATTTAAAAGAAATTCGAGAACAAGGCGGTTTTGGCTTGATTCCAGCAAACGTTATTTGAAATTCGCTCAAAGCTACCGTAAAATTCCGGTCTCCTACAGGAGATTAATAGGACTCCTACAGGAGTATCACAGGACTCCTACAGGGGAAAATCAGGACTCCTGTTGCAGGGGAGACTAGGACTCCCAGCCGACTCCTGTAGGAGTCCGCTGCCAGTGTCGGAGTCACCCCACCCTCTTGCTGCGGAGACACAAAGAAAAAGACGCTAGTACATACAGGCCATAAAACGGCCAATGTCTCACCGTCGACTGCGAACCACGCGCTGCGCGACCGCACGCGCGTCGGAAGCAGACGGGTTTTGGCCGCCGAGCGACGAGTTTTAGCCGCCGCGCGACGTTTCGGCCGCCGCGCGACGTTTCGGCCGCCGCGCGGCGGCCGAAACTCGTCGCGCGGCGGCCAAAACTCGTCTGCTTCCGACGCACGTGCGGTCGCGCAGCGCGTGGTACGCAGTCGACGGTGAGACATTGGCCGTTTTATGGCCTGTACTGTGCCATCGACTGGCGTCTTTCGGATGATTGGGGTTGCGATGTATAATCTGGCAAACTGCCACCCCTTCGTCTATGTGGATGCTGAGGCTGTAATCACAATTACGCATGTAAACACATTTCCTATAGAACAATTTGTTAGAGTTCTAACAATATTTTTATCTCCGATTGATCGAGAACAAATATCATTTTTGCTACGCATTTCTTCAACAGAATTACTGAATTCTTTGCTTGGTAACGCTGGTGATTACATTTGTGATTAAAGAGAAAAAAGTGAAAGTAAGTCATATCAGAAAGGGGATCTACCAAGCAAATAAGATTCGGTGCTGACAGAAACATTCCAACAAAAAAAAAAGGTTGCAGGGAAGTGTAGTCGATGAGTCTACGAAAAGGTATCAATATTTCTCGAGAACCGATTCCCGAGGCCTAAACTTTTAACTCGCAAAAACAGACCGTTTTATTATTCTTCATAGAAGAACTTTGTGGTAATGAAAATAGCTTCTCTTTCTTCGGTTCTATTCTAGTACGAAAAAGATTTGTACATCAATACTTATTTTTGAAAAGAAGACATGGTGTTGGTTAATTCACACAAACGGTTTAATTTTGCTGATCAGAAACGTAAACCAGTGAAAGTGCAGTAGCAAGCGCAATTACTAACGCATGAACCTTCTCAACCAAGTAGAGGTCCTTTTTCGAAAAGTCTAGGGCTCTTCTATGTGAAATACCACAACGATTTGTTTCGAGGATTTAAAAATTTTATCCATGGAAATCGGCTCTCAAAAAAATATTTTTAATTCTTTGTAGACTCCCCCACTCCACTTTCCTGATGTTCCTTTCTGTTGGAGCGTTTCGGCCAGTGTCAAACTGTTTTTGCTTGGAGAAAGCTAGAGATGTGATTCTGAAAATGTTTTCTCCATTTTCCTAGTTGAATTTTTTGGGAAGCAACCGGTTCGCATCTACGACTGTTATAATAGGACTTTGTGGATTCACTTGATAATTAGCTAGTAACCCACTTGTTAACCGGTTATTCTGTACCTCCGCATGGAAAGAGCACAGCCTACAACGCCTTTCAGACGATTAAATTAAGAATCGATTACTTCAGAAATTCATCCGTGGGTGCAAACTTTGTTTAGGGGGGGATTCAAAAAAATCAAAAAATTTTTCCAATATAAAGTATCTGATAGCATTATCAGTCATTGCCTTTCTAGAGACTCCATGGAAAGACTCCATATCCTTAGACTTCTGAAAACTGTACCTTTCACTCCTTTTTGTAATGCTGAGCGCCCCCTCCCCTCCCGAACTAGGATTGCTTCCATCAGTGTACTGTACAGCCAAAGCTGTAAATAATTCCTCTCCGCGGAGACGCCGAGATAGCCAGTTTGCACTTTGGCTGACCGAGAGAGTGCCAGTGCGGCTGGCAGCGCCTTTCTTTTCGTCCTCTGCGCTCATCATACTGACTCGGACACCCCGCGCGCCGGGTTGTCAATGCTCCGAAGACCGAAATATAATGTTTTGGCGTCAAGTTGCAGTTTGCTCGAAATGGAGATTTTCGTTCTGGTTGATTTTTGATTGATTCATTCTCCATGTATTTCAGGTCCATAAAATAAGCATCAAAAAGAAACTTCATTGACGCGAAAACGAATGAAATATGAAGTGCACAAAAAAACAACCGCGCTATCTAAAGGAGAAAATTACTCCTTCTGAGCGACCGGGACGATGAAATTTTTGGAACACAGTGCGCAATTCCAAAAAAAAAACGCGGATGTTGTGAGAAGACCACGGGCATTTCGAATATCAACAAATAGTGGAAAAAATTAGTGCTATTATCAAGGGCTCCGCAGAGTTGCAGCGACAGGTGGCACGCCGCCGAGCGAGAGGTTTGGGGTGGGAACAAAAACTGATGCAACGTTGGGCACCAAGACCTCGCAGAATTGCCGCGATGCCGCCGTCGGCCACGTTGTTCTTCCATTGCGTACAACCTCCCTTATTCGACGTCAAAATTTCCTGTAACCTGTTTTTATTGCATTTTGGCTGTTATAAGTGTTTCAGGAATGACGCTGTTTACTTTTCGTGGAAAGTAAACAAAAAGAGAGGAAAACAGAGATCTGAACGTAAGTAAAAAAATGTGCTGTTCAGCATATTTTTTCCCGTGACTTCAATTTGTTACGTTCGCAAAGATGTACAGCTATGTAGAAAGATCACATTAGAATAAATTTAGACAACCTGTAAGGCATTGAAACTGTAATAAATCTGGAAAACTATACATTTTTCGAGCATGTTCCAGTAATTTTTTTCGTTTTCAATGAAATCCAGGCAGAATGTGGTGAGGCGATCGAATGCACGAAATAACGAAGAAAAAGAAATTGAATCGATCGACTTCGGCGCTTCTTGCCGGTGGCGGAAATGGTCCTGACCATTTCTTGCCGCTGTTCGCTGGCGGCGTCGCTGCGGGCGTCGCTCGTGTCGCGGCGGCGAATACACTTTGCGAGGCCACCACGTCGCCAGCCTCGCCCGACACGTCGCCGGTGTCGCCCGCTGCGTGGAGCCCCCCATTGCATCATTGCCCAGTCGCAGCGAATCTCGCCGCGGTGATACTCTGCAGAGCCCTTTATTTGGCAGAATACTGATATCGCGGAGCTTCATTGTAGATTGGAATTTTTTTTGTCAAAAGAGGCTACAAGATCTGCAAAAGTTCGCAAAACGTGCTATGCACCAAAAGCTCATCAGATCAAAAGTCCAAGAAGGAATTTTCACGATTTTTGGAACCATTTTCTCGGAAACTTTCGTGAACTTTTGCAGATTTTGGAGCCTCGTTTGACAATAAAAATTTTAAGCTATTATTATTGTATTGTAACAATTGTTGCAATAAAGCATCGAAAGATTACATAACCTTCATTTTATTTCACGACCCGCATCCCCTCTATCAATTTTTCTATCCTAAATTGCCGAATGTGAGCTGTCAGACGTCAAAATATTAGTGCGCGAATTCTGGAAATTTTGAAAGGAAATTTTCAAAATCTTGACGTCGGTTTATTTGTCTGCCAAATCTGAATTTTCCACTTTTCATTTTCACGATAGTGTGGTACTTTTTTTCCGATTCGATTCATTTTATTTGTTTCTTGGGTAAATGAAATGGAGGCTCTTTCCGACGCTATTTTTCTTCAACCCAAAATCGGTACAAACCCGTCGTTCAAAAGAACTACTTACACTATCTGTTAGAACGGACATTTCCCTTTCGAACAACTATGATGCTGACCAAAGACGAAAAGTTCTAACACTTGATGCGCAACTTCCGATAAAAAGAACGCTACGTTCTTATGTCAGGCAAAAAAAAGCAAATGCTTCTCATAAACGAATAAAAACATAATCAAAACCAGCGTACCTGTAAGAAAATAAACATTTCGTGTAGGAAAGAAACATTAGTTAAAAGGAATAGTTGAATAATTGGAAGATAGAAGAAGGAATAAAGACGGAGTTGTGCTTAGCGTTGCAAATAATTTCGGCCGCTGCTGGCCACAAGCCAACAGCAGCGGGGCGCTGATTAGCAATGGGGTGCGACATCTCGGTGTCAGGCGGTTCGTTACGTGCCTTGACCTGAATCTGATTTTTCTACCTGGTTCTTATGATCCTTTCCCTAAGGTGGAGAAACTATTCATTTTTTCACATATAAGAAACATTCGGAAACGCAAATCACTGGCTTTTTCGGGAATTCATCCCATTCATTCGGGAATTAAGATCATTTGTACTATTCCAAAGATGGAAAAAACTTCCCGAGCAATCGGCCAGTTTCAGATGAGAATACTCGATTTCTATCGCAAATAATGCCTGATTTATCTTGAGTATTACTCGAAAACTTCCAATAATAACTTTCAAAGTAGCAACCGAAATATTTTCACGGATCGAATTGAAAAAACCAATGAAAGATAAAATAAATTAATAAAAAATAATAATAATAATAATAATAATAATAATAATAATAATAATAATAATAATAATAATAATAATAATAATAATAATAATAATAATGACTTGACTTACTTGACTTAATCGGTTGGCTTTCGCCTGACGCGGTCATTCCGCATCTTCACCGAGGTGTGCCGTCCTAGTAGTCAGCCGTGTCCATTTTTCACGGTCTTCAGCCACAATTTGAACACATTCCATCCAGCTGTCACTATTCCATTTCCTGCGAAACGAAACATCGCGCCTGAACTGTCTTTCGATGCCGAGTGACTTCAAATCCTCTTTAACCACATCCGTCCAGAACTTTCGCCTACGCACAGGTGGCCGTTTCCAGACAGGATTTGGAAGCACTCTTAAAGCGTGTTGTACGAGACGATCCAGCGTTCTTCTTAGTATATGCCCGAGCAGTCGAAGTCGACTTTCCATTGCTGCTTGAGATGGCGTTAGGAGATGCTGGCACCTCCCTCGTGTCAAGCGTTGATGTACTGCGTCGATTTCCTTGTAAAGGTCTTCGTTATGGCATACACGCGGCAAGAAATATCCAAGCGAACGCCTAAAAAGCTTCCTCTCCGTGCAATCCAACCTTTCCATCTGCCTCTTCGGTGCTGCCCACGTCTCCGATCCGTACATCATGATAGGGCGAATAGCGGATAGGTAGACGCGCAACTTGACTTCCTTCGCGATGGTGGTAGACCACAAACACTTGGTTAGAGAATTGAATGCAGACGTAGCTTTCGCACATCGTTGTCGAATATCCGCTGCATAACTACCATCGTTCTTCAGCAAACAGCCCAAATAACAGAAATCGTCCACCAGTTCGATACGTTGTCCGTCCACACAAACTCCCGTTGAAGGCCTCTGAGAGACCCACATCTGCTTGCATTTGTCGGGACGAAGACGAAGTCCATAGGCTGCGGCATACTTCGAAACGAGGTTCACAATCCTTTGCAGTTTTGCGTTGTTTTCAGTGAATAACACAATGTCGTCGGCGTACTCCAGGTCGACAAGGGAGCATCCTGATGGTGTTAGGATCACATCCGCAGGAAACTGTTCTGCAACTCTACGCATGATGTCATCAACGGCGAAGTTGAAAAGAAAAGGTCCTGCAACGGCCCCTTGCCTTACTCCTGTTTTCACCCCGAAAGCTGACGTAAATCCGACAGGTGTACGAACTGCTGCTGTTGTTCCTTTGTTCATGTCCTCGATTAACCGAACATACTTTTCCGGGACTCCATCTGCTCGCAGAGCATTGAGCAATCGATCACGATGAGGAGAGTCGAACGCGGCTTCGAAGTCCAAAAAAGCAAGCTGTAGTGGCTTCGAATACCGCTGCCACGATTTCATTACTCTTCTCACGACGAACACTTGGTCGATGGTCGATCTTCCAGGTCGAAAACCGGCTTGCTCATCTCTGGTCGTTCTTTCACGATGTTTGATAAGTCGCTCGAGAACGATACGTTTTAAAACCTTGTACATGACACGGAGTAGAGATTCCTCTGCAGTTCTTAGGATCCGTGACGGATAGCTTCTTGTGAAGAGGTACGATGACCGCATGTCTCCACGAATCGGGTATCCTTTCGCTCATCCATATAGCACGGATGGTGTTGGTCATTTCACGAATCCCAGACGGAGGAAGAGCTTTCAGCATTTCAGCAGTGATGTTGTCATCTCCACCTGCCTTTCCATTCTTCATTTTCCGGACACAATCCAAAACTTCAGACTCAGTCGGCGGTTCCTCATTGACATCGTAATGTGCTCTCTGAACATGCGGGAGCTCAGGTACTGATGGCGCTGGACGATTCAGTAGTGACTGAAGTAATCCTTCCATATTGGCAGCGTCGCATCACCAACTGCAACTCCATTGGTAGTGTTCAAGACAGGAGAACATCTCTTCATCTTCCCGCTATACTGTCGGCAGCAACGTGTAGGCTTTCTTCGGATTCTTCTCCTCCCAAGCCTTCTCGAACTCCTTAGCTCTACACGTCCACTCTCGTTCGCGGTCACTTTGAAGCTGCCGACGCAACTTCCTCCTGAGACGCTTCTCCTCCACAAAGTTTCCTGCAATTCGGAGAGCACATGCTCTGTTGTAAGTAGATGTTGTTTCCTCTGAGATGTAGGCGAGCTTCTTCCTGGGCTGCACAACCGAGAGTGCCTCTTTCGAAGCGTCCTGGATGCACTTGACGAAAGAGTCCGCGTCGCAAAGTTTCTTCTTAGTCCGTACTCCAATATGAACAGAGACGCGTTGTCGGAATTTCCTCTGCATTCTTCATCTCTGAGACTTGCCGTATCAATCCTCTGGAGAGGTTTAGCCCCTCGCTTCCTCTTATGAATCCTCGCAGTGAAGTTCAACAGAACAGGACGGTGATCCGAATTGGAAGCGACATCCCACACAGCTCTAGATCTTCGAATGTCCGATGCTGGAATATTCCTCGTCAGGACATAGTCAAGCTGTAGTTTCAAAGTTGTCATCTTCCGCTTCCGCTGCTCTTCTGGAGATAGCCGGGTTGGTCCCTGCCACGTAAGCTGATGGCGGCGATGATTCCTCTTGAATGTCGATGCAATAATCAGACCACTGCGTTCACAAAAGTCGACAAGGCGGTAGCCATTGTCCGATGTTTGCTCCACTGGGTAGAACCATTTACCGAGTACTTCGGATTCCTGATCAAGTCCCATCTTCGCATTTGCGTCAATCCCCACGACAACAGCATGTTGACAAGGTATCCTGGCCAGCAACGTATTGAGTTCCTCATAAAACACATCCTTCGAATTGTCTTCGGCGGTTTCAGTGGGCGCATGAGCACTCACTATCCACAAATTGAATCCTCTGTGATCCCGCAGTCGTACGAATGCATTCAGGCACGACGTTGAGCCAAACTCCTTGACCATACCATTGAAATCCTTCATTACAGCTATTGCACAGCCTCCCACTCTCCTATCGTCAGCGTTACCGCAGTAGATGGTGTACTCTCCGACGCTGAAGACGGGTCTATCCTTGAGGCGGGTTTCCTGCAAAGCAGCAAACGGTGCATGGAAATAGCTCAGAAGTCTGGACAGCGCAGTTTTTTGGATATCACTCGACAGCGATCGACAGTTCAGGGTGGCGAAACTGTGGCTTGTGACCAAAGACTCCATGAACTCCCTAGGTACGGATCCTATGGTTTTATGGACCAGAGGCCTTGGTGTGCCGGACGGCGACACCTTTATGTAATGTGCGGGGTACTTTCGCGATATAAACTCTGGTACCGCCGTAGTGACCTGTTGATTTCCATTATCACAGCGCGGAGCGGTGGCTTTTTCGTCGGAACCTCCTTATCACTAGTTATATTTCACCAAGGCCCACCACTCCGCTGCTGGTATTGATCGAAATCAACAAGTCACTACGGCGGTACCAGAGATTAGTTGTGCACGCTATATCGCTCGAACGTTCCCTGTGTACACTCAAACGTCTGCTGGGTTCAGTAGAAGCAGGGGCACCAACGAGCAGGTACCAACAGACTTGTATACACACCCCCAATAATAATAATAATATCAATAATAACATCAATAATAATAATAATAATAATAATAATAATAATAATAATAATAATAATAATAAAAATAATAATAATAATAATAATAATAATAATAATAATAATAATAATAATAATAATAATAATAATAATAATAATAATAATAATAATAATAATAATAATAATAATATAATAATAATAATAATAATAATAATAATAGTAATAATGCGAAAATATTTTAAAATTATAAAATTATAAATAATATGATTAATATTAATTCCTATTTAGAAGAACCAATGAATGATTAGTCGGACTCATATGTTATGCAGCGTGCGTGACAACTTAAGCAGAAGCGACATCATGAGTGAACGTGTTCTGAAACTTCTTGAGTTACAGACAATGGACTAAAAGCCGCGCCGCCCTGCCTCTCGCGGCCGCTGATTTTGCGATGCACGCGGTCCGACCTTCGTTTCTTATAGCGGTTTGACCGCGTCCAAGCGCGGTTCGACCGCCGGCAAAACATGAGCGCGGTCGGAACGCGCTTCAACCGCCGCATTGTCGCGGTCAGCTTTATTTCAAATAGTTGCCCGCGGTCAGGTTTTCTCTTTGTCCGAGGAAGAGAAAAACAGGCCTGAGACAACTCGTCACCAATTTTTCACCTTCAAATTCTAGGCATCTTTGAAGAGCCCAAACTTTGTTCAAAGGGGGTCTTGGACGATGTCAGAGATACCACGGTGATTAGCGTATGATTCTCTCCAAGATAAGCATGAAATCTGAAAATTAATTTTCTGGGTGTCCTGTGCCTTCAAAGTCGTCAACTTGATAACATTAATACATATGTTCTGTGCCTCTCTGGGCCAGATTCCGGTCCGCAATCGCGTCTCGACACGCTTTGCGGCCGCACGCGCTCGATTCAGTCGAGTTTCCAACGCCAAAGCCGACTCGATGTGGCTTTTTTATATAGTTTTCTCCGATTGTTTTTAGTTTCTCGGTTTCCCGAACCCATCTGGAGTGAATAGAGCGGCGGCTGCGGCGGTGGAAACTCTTCCGACTCGGGAGCGCAAAGCGTGTCCAGACGCAGTTGCGGACCGGAATTTTGCCCAGATAAGCACAGTACATAGCTAGGACCTGTGGTGAGAAAAGTTATGAAAATTTGGAAGTCATGTCGCGAAATGTTTTTTTTATCAATTTTTTTTGAGAAAGTATTTGATACGTATTGGTTCTGCCCCCACCCCCCCCCCCCACCCCCTCGGGAAGCTATTCATACGGGAAGTTGGGCCCGCATGGCCTGAACATGAGCGCGAATGCGAATTTTTTTTTCATTGAGACAAAATTTTGAACAGAAGAAACAGAAATACTGACCGGAAGTTTTCCGTTTCATGTTCACTACATATTTAAAAAGGATGTACAACTCCACTGCCCATTCATAATTTTCTTGAACGAGGGATGAGTTGAGTTATAAATCTCGGGAATCGGTTGTCGAGACAAGATTTTTTTTTCGATTTTCAAAAGTGTGTGAAAATGGTCCAAACATGCGCTGAAATGCGGTTTTTGAAAAGCTAAAAAAATTATTATCAATGAGTCCCTCCTACTTCCGAAGTAGAACACGTTCAATCCAAATATAATTGTTTCTCAAGAAATCGGTACTATGTATGTATGCTAACTCTTGAAGTGCCATCTGAACATATCAAGCATAAAAGGATACCGTACGCATAAAAGCTAACAACTGGCCGCCTATGCAGTCGAAGCAAAATAGTTTTTTATCATTGTACATTTCGCTGCAGAGACATATCCTCTAGTTCGAAGCCAAGTTTACTTTGTTCCTAGGCGTGCGTGTGCGGAGCGAGGTGAGAGACTGCGAGAAAGCGTGGGGAAAGGGACGCGCGCTATCGACGAAATTAAATTTTTTTCCGAAACAGAATAGGCGCTGCGGCCCTTGCATGAATTTTGTGATTTTCATGTTATTCTGTAGTAGAGCCCTCCTGTATAACACAACCAACTAAGAGAGCTCAATTCCTCATAGTAAGCGAAATACCAGGTTGTTCAATAAGTTTTGTCGTTCGATAAGAGAAGGCGTTGCTACTAGCCCAACATTTTTTTTTGTTTTGTTGGTACACTCTTCATATGAACGTATGTGAAGTTTCATTTCATTCTGTCAATTCATGCTTTGTTTACAACCAATTCAAAGTTGCCGTGTCACAGCAATGGAAAAAATTGATTATCGTGCGGTGATAAAATTCTTATTTTTGGAAGGTGCAGCACCAAAAGAAATACACGAGCGAGTGTTAAAGGTGTATAATGATTGTTCACCTACAATTAGAACAGTAGAAAGATGGGTTGCTGAATTTAAACGTGCTCGTACAAGCCTTGAAAACGACGCACGTGAAGGACATCCAAAAAGCGCATCAACACCAGAAATACAGGATATGGTTTTGCAAGATAGTCGACTGAAAGAGATTTAGTAGAGACTCTACACATCTCATTAGGCTGTGTGAGCCAAATTTTAAGTGAAGTTTTGGGTTTAAGAAAGCTGTGTGCACAATGGGTGCCGCATTTGGTAACAATAAGGACAAAAACACACCCGAATGCGACCTTCTCAGCAACGTTTGGAGCGTTTCAAAAAGGTTTAAGTGGATTTCGTGCGTCGATTCATCACTATGGATAAGTCTTACACGATTTTTAGATGTTTTTGCCGTAACTGCAGTTCAACGTCGCAGTGCACCTTATGGTATGTTTACACAATGTGCTGAGTTGATCGCAAAACGCATGGCTCCGGGCGAGATTCAACCAGCATATTCCCTCTCCGGGGAGCACCTTAAAGATGAAAACGACTTTTGAGATCTCTTCATGAGAAAGTAGATTTGCCATCACAAAAACAAAAATAAGTGCAAAAATCAGGATATTTGCGGGAAAAACGCTTAAAAACAAAGTATAACGGCTAATTACCGGTGTCGGCCGGCCCCTAATTAACGCGATTTTCATTAATGCTTGCTTATCCGCCATTTTTTTTGCTGCTAAAGTAATCAGTATTCTCCAGATATGTTTAGAAAGTAGTTTAGAAGCAAAATAAAAGTTGACAAATCAGGCGTTTACACAAATCTCGATAATTGGGGGTGGGAGGCCACCAAGCCATAACTTGTCCCTGAGCGCTTTTTCTCCAATTTTTTACTTATTTTCACTTTTGTGATGGTCAGATCCGTCATTCTATGGGGAGAGCACAACAACCGATTTTATCGAGAACCCTGCCTTTAAAGGCAGTGGTCACGATGAAAAACGTCATCGAAAAAACTACAAAAATCAGCTCAGATCAAAAACAGCTCAAAAACTATGAAGGTAGCGCGGTGAAAAACAGGCTAGAATTAGAGTTATTAATACCCTAAATTTCCAGTTCGTGCACACGTGCACACAAAGACCACAGTCTCATGCCAAGCCTTCCAAAATCATCGACACTCAGAGGAAGAAATAAATGCAAATTTACCTAATAAAACAGTTGAACAATGAAAGCAAGCACTTCAACCAATGTTTTTGATTAGATGTGTACATAAATCCGAAAGTTCATTGATTGAAATTCAATTTCAAGCCAGCTGATGTTCTTCATATTAGAGATCATCGATGCCGATGATGTGGGGTGGACTCGTCCAACATCAAAAGACAAGAAAGTTCAGGCTTCGAATTTGGCCCAAAACAGCGTTTTTTTTTCGCAATTTTTTCTCATAGGTTCTACTACTCTACACCCAGAAAAGGATTTAGAGAGGAAAAAAAGACGAGCATATTTTGAGCGCCACCACTGCCTTTAACGCACTGCACCGCCGAAGCCCCAGCCCCGCTCTCACTCAACTGCTCGGGAAATCTTCACCAAAGCAATCATCTGGGGCTTCGGTGGTGCAGTGTTATTTAACTAGGGCATCATCTTGACAGGTCGACGACTGTTATATAGCCTATGACGGTATACCTGTTTCATCCCGTTATGCGGGTGAAAGGTTGATTGCTTCGGTGAAGATTTACCGAGCAGTTGAGTGAGAGCGGCGCTGGGGCTTCGGTGGTGCAGTGCGGTAAGGCGCTCCTCCGGAAAGGGAATATGCTGGTTCAATCTCGCCCGGAGCCAAGCGTTTTGCGATCAAATCAGCACATTGTGTAAACTATGGATGAGGCTTAGATTTTTTAGATTTTTAAAAAAATTTTCTGGATTAAAAAAAATTTTCTGAAGTTTTTTTAAAATGTATTATGTTCAGCGAGATAACACTGAATAATAAAGCGTTTTTTAAATCATAAAATTGTGTTTTTCTTATCGAACTATAAAATTTATTTAAGAACCTGGTATTAGCGACCATCACAGGCCACGCCTGAACTTTAAAACTCAATAGTGGCTAGTTGGATGGACGAATTCTAACCGCGTTTTCGATTTTCACTTCCTTGTCTGTCTGCCTCCTCAGAGTGGTTCGCTCTCGCGCAAAGACTGCCAATGAAGAGAGATACAAACCTGACAAGGGAACCCCTTTTGTCAGAAAGTCCATCCGAAATGAAATGTAATTCTCCAGGACCATTTTGCGGACGTAGAATCCGAACATGCTCTTCGCAGCGACCAGAAATCACTCTAAAAAATGTAGGCGTTTTTCGAGGCCTCGCGGCAAGGCAAAGGAAATTTTTAGTGTGTTCCAAAAAAAAGTCAAGTTTTGCTCTAAATTTGTATGCAGGTGCAATCTAGGATGCTGAACACGAATCTGAGGTCCGCTTGTTTAATTTCTGAGGTTCGCGGTGGGATGCGGACAATGGCCTGCTACTTAGGGAGCGAAGCCTACATTATTAGGTTTTATTGACTACTTTACAAAATTCTAAGTGATCACAAGGCCCGAGTGCAGCCGACCCTCTCCAGCCGCTTCTCAGCTGGAGCAATGATTCGAAAATCGTTAAGTGGTTGTCGATTTCGCATTCAGCACCACGAACGAACCCCGCAAGGAAATTTCGAGTCCACCGCATACCTACCGTAATCTGCCGTAAGCTGTCCAAAATCGATGACCCGACCTCAGATTCGTGTTGAGACTCCAAATAACCCTCAGAGAAAGATTTTCGGCCACATCTATCGTAGCGCTCCGCAAATCGTCGGAAGTCGCGTTTTGGCCAAAAAATTTCCCCCGATGGGAAGCTTTGAACGAATTGAATCTAAAACTTCGGAAAATCCGAGAATGAATCTCAGGTTTGTGATCAGCACCCCAAATAACCCACACGGGTAATTTTTAACACAGAAGCTGTTGCCTTATTTAGTAGAATCGGTTAGTACATTACATTGTACTTTGCGCTTAGTTTGTAAGTTGCTTTGCTTTGCGCGACTCGCTTAGTTACATAGTACCTTGTTTACTATGACCCTGTTATGTACTTTCTGTATATCTGAAACATTACAGGCTTGATAAAGATTTTATACACCGAAATTTTGTTAATAAAGGTGTTCAGCACCCCAAATAACCCACCACAAGGTAGCCGAGTCGAACGCAAAACTCAGATGTCATGCAAGACTCAAACCTAACGTCGGCATGGATCGTGAAGAGACTTCGCGTTCACTGTTGAAGGTTGGCGCAAACTCGGTGCCATATGTTATAACATAGGTGCACCAATTTCGCGCCAACCTTCAACAGTGAACGCAAAGTCTCTTTACGTTCCATGCCGATGTTACATTGCACGCTTTCCGGGCGAGAGTGTTACCATTACACCACCTACACCCGTTAAGCTGAGGCCTTAGAAGATGTGATGCTGATATGTGCTTACCAGATCATACCCGTTATTGGGTGATTGCTGCTGTTCAGGTGTGAATAGTTGAATAGGTGTCATATATCATGCCATAAAAAGGCATTAAACATTCCAGAAACACCAATAGAGGTGGTTTTCAAAGAAGTTCTCAATTGATCGTAAAAGAATCCCAGCTTCTCAGTGAACAGGAAATTACATTTCTAAGGCCCCGGTCAGACTTCGTCGAAAAACCTGCCGAGTCCGACTAAGTCCGGTTGCCACCAGCGCCAACCAGTTCCTCTGCGAAACACGCAATCGATAGTCATCGGCAGCAGTAGGTGGGGCAGAGCGCAGACGACGAGAGTCGAGATGCGGCGGGACTCGGCAGGTCGCAGTCGGCCGAAAAAAATGCACCCAAATCACGTGAGAAACTCCTATATCGACCGGGTGGGATGAGGATGATTTCGGTGGGACTCAGTGGGACTCAGTCGGCGCGTTGGCCCCGCCCTTGTACGCATGAGAGCAATCAGTATCGACCAGGGGGATTGCGGTGGGCATAAGATGGTCGCAGTCGGACTCAAATGGTTGATTTTTTTGCTCCCGTTTCCCACAAATTCGGTGCGTATCGACCCGGTGGGACTCAGTAGATCCACCGACTATGACGGGGGCCTAAAGTATCCGTATTCGTGATCGCGACCAGGGATGTGCGGCAATTGCCGTTTGCCGGCCGTTTTCGTACGATTTTTGTCGACTGTCGTTTGCCGTTTTTCCTCTCAATTTTCGACAAAATTCGGCAAAAGGTGCGCGATGGATAACGAACGCCGAGATTAGGATTTGCCTTGCAGCGACCGTCTCGAAAGTAGAGAGACAGACTATACGTACTTCAAAACTTCAAGACAGTTGATATAACCTACCGTGCGGACACGTCAAAGCAATTGCTAGTATTGTGGTGTCATGCTCGTGTATGTCATCTTGTCTGGAAGAGTACCGAAATTTTCACCCCGTCCTTGCTGAGGCTTGATCAATTAATGAAGAGTTCATCGGGACAAGAGTTAACACCCTGAACATTTTCAGGAGAGGGCGCAAAAGGTTCAGAGCTCGATTTCTCTCAGATATTTTTCAAGGCGTCGCGTAGAGGATGTGGGACTTCACGGGCAGTTTGTGGGCTTATGCGCTTCGCCATCTTCTATTACGCTCACAATTGCCCTGAGAAACATGCTAGCAAGTTGAAGGTTGGAGTTCTGAGTCAAAAGGGTGGAAAAAAGGTGCACACGTCGTGGGGAACATCCGTTCTGATTATACCCACAGCTTGACTATAAACTGGACTGACGAAGTCGACGGTGATCAGTTCAGAATAAGGGGTGGCGTACGGTTGGGAAGGAGGTGGTTTGAGACAACCGTGGTTTGCAGGAGTCGCATTTCTGGAAAGCTTGAAGAACCACCCAATCTCATGTATTTGAGTTGTTAGCGCGCAGTTCAGAAGAAATTGGGTGCAAAAGGTTGGAGCTGGAGAGATGCCGAATACGGAGCAGCATCTTAGGAACGTCTCCAAGACTGTTCGAAAACGTGCGTTTTAGTAGTATTTCTCCACTTCATTAACTTCTATCTAAATTCCTGTCAAATAGTAAACACACCGTGAGGCACGCCAACGAGTACGCCGCGTACTCTGAGAGAGCTTGCCGCGACAGAGCCGGGAAAGTATCGCGACCCTCAACTGTGCTGCGATAGTTCCGCGGTAGTACCGCAGCGACTTTGCGATCATCACTGTGTCAATACGATTTTTTTGCCGTGCCTGGAGCCTCAGCAACGTTACGACATTGGCGCGATAGTACCACAGCGGTTCTGTGTCAGAACCACACCGGCTCCGCGAGGGTGCATCAGCGAGCCCGTGTTGACTACGACGCTTTGTCCTCCGTAGTGTCGCCAATCCAATCACCTAAGTTTCATCACCCACGTCTCGCATCTTCTTGCCCGCATTAACGGAGATACCATCTGTCCCTGTCAGACAAAAGACCGAACAACCGTAGGTGCGCATTTTTGTTCCTAGGCCCCGCCCAGTTGTAGTATGGCTCATAATTAATTTCATATGAGTTACTCTCGGTTGGTCCTATTTTTGTGAAAGCGCAGCCACCGATCGTGGTGCCGCAGCGGCACTTTCGCGGGGCCGCTCTGGTGCCTGTAGGGGCCGGTACGGCTTTATCGCAGAGCCGCAGCGGCTATTTCTGCCAGAGAAGCGGCATGGCTGCTACGCTCGTTAGAAAATAATCACCTAAAGTAAGGACACATTGATCTCTTCCTTTTTTGAACAAATTTCGAGTGCTCACCCTCTTAATTTGGATGGCTCTAAAATTTGTGCGATGAATTTGAAACACAAAGCAACTGAATGACTACTACATATTCCGAAAAAAGTTTGACATTACAGAACCTTGAAAAATTACTATCCTTTCATTACAATGTTCCTATTACCAGGGTTCAATGGAATGCTCATTCCGGTGCTGTTTTTTATATCACGATTTGTACCAACGTAAAAGGTTAAACTTCTTGGGGTATTATGGAAAAACCTTGTGGTGACATTGATCTAGAATAAAAATGCCGAGGTTCAAGGACAGTCGGGCGTACACTATTGAAAAACCATTTCTTATCTGGCTATCGAAGTACGAAATAAGCATGAGAAAAAAAGTATTTTTACTGCTACTTTGAGAACATTTGTATCGTTTTTGTACAAGATTTTTTTTATTTTGCCGTTTGTCGATTGCCGATTGCCGGCCATTTTCGGACAAATTTTGTCGATTTCCGCTTGCCGATTTTTCAAAACCGTTTGCCGCACATCCCTGATCGCGACACCAAATTTTGATAGGAAGAAACAGGGAAATATCGTCTGAAATTTCCCGTTTCATGTCCATTACATATTGAACAACGGAACTTCGCCTTTGATAAAGATGTTGGGATGAATGCTTTATAATACACTCCGAAACTGATGACTGACTCCTATGAGTTCGTTCCTCATCTTCGTGCATTCTCCTGCAAAGTAATACACTTCCGATCGTCGTAATTGTGAAAGTAAACCCAAAAATCGTTTTCAGCGCCCCAGATTACCACCCTAGGCAAACTTGGGGCTGAAAAAATCGATTTCCAGCGCCCGAAATCGCAAGGGCTCCCTTCCTATTTTGGACTCTACGTTACAAAAAAACATTTTCCGCTCAAACATCGTTCAGAGCAGTTATTCAGAGCGCCTAGTTCAAATATGGGGTCCTTTTTCAGTTGCTAGGCTATGTTGGTGGGTTAGTGTGTGAGCCACTGCAGCCCGTCGCTTATAACTGTTCAGAGAAACGGAGCGCAGCCGATCAACTATTGAAGGAATAGCCTGTATTCTACCGCGAACCTGGCGGAAACTTGCCGCCTCGGTGCCGGATCGGAGGCAAAGCGACAGATACCCGGCCGATGCGATGTAGAATCAAGATGTTGCCTAGATTCTGCCGAAATCCCTATTCCTCCACTAGTAACGATTTGGAAAAGCCTAGATTCTGCCGGGAGTCTGCCGTGTTATTGCTGCGCACCACGGTTAGAACCGCTACATTAAATATAGCTTGCTGGGATGAGTAACAAGCAGCGGAGCGGCCGGTCGTTGGAGAATATAACAGTGATAAGGAGATTGTGACATGATAAGCCCGATGAGCCTTACTTCGACCCACTCAAAATGAGGAAGCTAGGCTATACATGTCTACGCTGCTGCACTAGGGCGCTCTCACAGCAATGACAACTGAGTTATCGCGGTATTTTCGCGGTAACGTGGTAGCGGATCTTTTTTTCTGCGAATTCTTGTCAGTTTTGCGGTGAAATATCGATTTTTTTCTCAATAATCGCCATAGCCACTTTTGGATAGTTTCCAGTTGATTTTGATTAGTTGTCGAGGTCTTTTCCCTGCTCGCGGTGGTTTCGCTTCCGATTTGCGGTAAAATTCAGGCTCGCGGTAAATTCTTGGTAAATTTCGGTAAGATTCTTATAGAGACCTCGGTCACATTGTAGAATGCCAATGCCCTGCCACGCGCTGGGTAAGTATATTCACATAGGCTCAGTGCGCAAATAAGTCTGAAATGTCGTGAGTTGTAAATTACAAAAGTCCATAGTGAGTCGAATCGCGTCGTAAATATACCGGATACATTTTTTGTACAGCTTTCACAGACGGGCTTTCGACATTCTTTATGTACTTCGCCAAACGCAGCATTCACAATCCAGCGGGAATTCTGCCTTCAAATCCAATATGGTCGAAACATGAGTTTTTCAAGTTTTTTTTTCATTTAAAAAGTGTGTTCTGGATGAAATCTGTACTAGTATCTCTTGTAGAGAACACAAGGATGCGTTTCTACTCGAAAATTCCTTTAAAATTTCTGCAAAAACCGAAAATTGTCCTTGCGAGGAAAATACTAATCGCCAAAGTGGTAATTTCAAATGGGTTGTACATTTGTAGGACCTCTTTCTCATTTAAAATCAGGAACATACCCAATGGAGCTGCCTACAATAGCTTTGAAGTTACAGGCGTTTTCCCCTCATTCCATTCTCTGCTGCACCTTCAGGTAATCTTTCGAAAATTTGGAAAAGGACATCGTAGTCGTGTTCATCGCACGAAATAACCACCCTGTACAATCTTGGGGTTGAAGCTCACTCCTCCAATTTTGACCAGAGTAAAAGCGATTCCGACTTGTACCGATTATAGGTTGAGCGTTTATTTATGTATGCATATCAGTTAAGGGGGTTCCGTAGCATTTAAGAAAAATATTCCATATTCGACTTAGATTCTCCAGGGTAGTTACATATTTGGGGTGCGGATTATGAATCTAAGGTTCATGCCTTGATTTTCCGAAGTTTTGTTCAAAGTTGCCTCCCCGGCAGAGAAATTCGAAGGCGAAATCGGATTTTGATGATTTCCGGATCATGGCTACAGATGTGGCTCAAATCATACCTCTGGAGGTTATTTGGAGTGCTAAACACGAGTCTGATGCCAGTTTGCTGATATTTGACAACTTACGGTGGATTACGGTGGGTATACGGTAGTTTGGTCAAAGTCTCAGACTTGTCTTAAAGTTCTTATGTGGGGGTTATTTGGGGTGTTGAATACGAATTCGATGTCCACATGTCGACTTTCAAATTATTAAGGTAAGTTTCGCCTCCTAAATGACATCTTAGTTACCGTAACCTACAGTAAACCCTAAAATTTTGAAAAGCGAACCCCGGATTCGTTTTCAGCACCCCAGAGTGCCCCTACATCCATGTTTTTTTAGCAAAATCCGGAAAAAAATTCAAAACACCTTTAATATTGCATTGTACCCTTACCTGTTCGCGAAGCTTGTAAAAAGTTTATAACTTCTTTAGCAGTAATTCTAGGCAGCTGCGGAGGGCATATTCGAATTTTACGTCCAAAAATAGTTCTAGAAAAGTACACTTCATTCAGAATGGCCATTTTGACCAGAAGGAGCTCCCTTGTTAAAGCCAAAAAAACATTGGACTGTAAAAGCCAACGGATTCTGCTAGGCGTGTTGGTTCTTTCTTGCCATTGGCTTTTGATAATGATAGGAGATAATATACCAGGTTGTCCAATAATTCTTTTCCGAAAATTTCACCATTTTTAATTTTTTTCAACTTTATTGAAAACAAGTCTAATCAACAATATAATCACCACAATTATTCACAACAGTGGCCCATCGATTGGGCAGGTCGCCAATGCTCTTCGCCCAGAACTCCAGGGGCTGCGACTCGAAGAAGTCCGCGATGTCGGATTTGAGGTTGTCGTAGTTGGTGAATTTTCTTCCGGCCAAGTGGTGCTTCAGCGGGAGGAACAAGTGGTATTCGGAGGGGGTGAGGTCTGAAGAATACGGCGGATGGGCAACCGTCTCCCAGCCGAGCGTCGCCAACTTCTGCTGGGTCTCCTTCGCCACGTGGGGGCGCGCGTTGTCGTGCAGCAGGTGGACCGTGGCCCGTCGGAGACGCTTTTCTTGGATGGAGGCGGCTAGTTTCTCGAGATGATCGGTGTAGATGGAGGCGGTGACCGTCCTGCCTTGCGGGAGCAGCTCGAAGTACAGCATGCCCTTGGTGTCCCACCAGCAGCAGAGCATGGTCTTCAGCGGGTGCAGGTCCGCTTTTGCCGTCGTCGGCGGCTCTTCTCCGCGCGGGATCCAGAAGGCACGGCGGGCGACGTTGTCGTAGAGGACCCAGCTCTCATCCCCAATGACCAGATCCTCGAGAAACTCCTTGCGATGCGGACGAAGGAGGAGGGACTGGCAGACGGCCACGCGGCTCTGCTTGTTGGCGTCCGTCAGACGGTGGTGGATCCAACGGGCCAGAACTTTGTGGTAGCCGAGTAAGTTGAGTCGATTGTGGATGGTGGACTTGCTGCAGCCGAGCGTCGTCGCCAGTTCACGGATGGTGGCTTCCGTCTTCTCCTTGATACAGCGACGGACTTCGTCATCATCCACCGTAGAAGGCCTCCCGCTGTGCTCCCTGTCCTCGAGGCTCGTGTCGCCGCTCTCGAAACGATTGAACCAGCGGCTGACTGTGCGTTGGGACACTGCATCATCCTTGCACGCTCTGCAGATGTTGGCGACCGCGGTGCCCGCGTCGTTGCCCAGCAGCTATTCGTAGTACACGAACGTACGAATTCGACATTGGTCCATTTTAGCTTGTACTGGTAGCTAGACGCGGCGACTGCGCCTTATACACCCCTAGCGTAGAACTTTGGTGAACCTTCTAGAAGGTTCTTAAACTTGCCTGATATTATGACACTTCTAAAGAAAATCATAGAATTTTGAAAATTCTCGGACAGGAATTATTGGACGGCCTGGTAGTATGTTGTAACCGATAGGCGAACTTATCGATATCTTATCTCCATCTTCCACATGCATCGTTATCTTAGTTTATCCGCTGTCATATCGTTTGAAAAAGCTATTAGCACCTGACGTCTCCTTTCCAAATTCAGTGGCCAGTACCCCCCGTTTTTTCTCTTACCAGAGACAACACTGAATAAGCTAAAATTATGGCCAATTTGCTATCTTTTTTTGTACTGTTCATCTACGTTGCTTTCGAAATTTTGTGTTTTGTTGCCGAATTCTGCGTATGTTCGCAATTATTCCCGAATTGCATCAGAATTGGTTCTTAAATCTGTAGACTTATCTCGCCACATTTTAGATGGTTGAACCGACAGCATCAACGTTCAACTTTCGACGAACTCAGTCGTGCCGTGTTCCCAATAAAGGTTGGTTATGTTCATTTATGTTTTCTTTCTATTTTTACTTTATTTATTAACACCACTCCGAGCATCTAAAATCTGTGCTGTAATGAGACTGAACGACCACGCGGTCGGCTTGCGTATGTGTTTTGAGTGGTACTGGGCATAGTCAGAGATCAGCATCAGCCAGCGCGAGCGGTCGCGTCGCAGCGGAGGAAGAAAACCCAGGAAATTTGCCGGCTAGCCGATTGATAATGACTGGGGAGAAATTGATTATTCAGACATAGGGAAGGGTGGAAGAAAGTAGCCATTCTGCCGCCGCTTCAGCAGACGGCGTCTTCCAAAGAAGGACCTCTTACATTCCTTTTCAAACGGACTTTACTTTGCATAATGTTCTACCCTAATTTAAGGATAAAGTATTTCTCCCTCTTATATTGTTTACACAAGGGGCTGAGTTGATCGCAAAACGCTCGGCTCCGGGCGAGATCGAACCAGCATATTTCCTTTCCGGGGGAGCGCCATATCGCACTGCACCACCGAAGCCCCAGCCCGCACTCAATCCACTGCTCGGTAAATCTTCACCAAAGCAATCATCTGGTGCTTCGGTGGTGCAGTGTTATTTAACTAGGGCATCATCTTGACAGATCTACGACTGTTATATAGTCTATGACGGTATTCTTGTTTCATCCCGTTATGCGGATAAAAAGATGATTGATTCGGTGAAGATTTAACGAGCAGTTGAGTGAGAGCGGCGCTGAGGTTGTGGTGGTGCAGTGCAACAAGGCGCTCCCCCGGAGAGGGAATATGCTGGTCCAATCTCGCCTGGAGCCAAACGTTTTGCGATCAACTCTGCACCTTGTGTAAACATACCATAACGTGCACTGCGACGTTAAACTGCAGTTACGGTTAATGATTGTGTACGAAGTGGAGGTATATGTATAGCGAAATTCCCCCTACTGTCCTAAAATTTTCTGAAGAAAACCTTTTAAAAGTCATGAAATCATCTCAAGGAATTCAAGTTTTTGCTCCCTTCGCCTTTCTTGTGCAACGTCAAAGTGATTTTGTGCTTCAAAATTTCTGGATCTCCGTGGAAACGGCTCTGCGGGTCCGGACAGGAAGGCTGGGTGCCGGGTAGATCACCTAGCATTGGGGGCAGAGGCATCACAACAGACCCTAAAATCCTTTGCTGGATATTCTTCGACGTGGAGGATCCTAACAGATATGCATGCGTAGAGAAACTTTAATTCTTAGAGACTTTTCGAATTAAAAAGACAAGAGAAAACAGCTTACCTAAGAAGATTCGAGGCAGCGTTCACGATAAAAAAACCGTATCCCGGTTTTCGATGTTTTTGAGTAGGCGTGCCCACGAAGTGGAGGTTAATGGGGAAAAGTTCTCACAGAACTCTCAAATACCGGAGAAAAACTTCTGAAATATTTAATTACACCTGTTTGGTGTGTTCCGAGAGAATGCAGACAAAGCGTCAAACCTGACGTCGGAAATGATTGTGCGCTTCAAAATTCTTAGGTCAGTGGCCTTGTTGTTTGTTTCTTGTACCCAGAACTCTTTAAAAATATGTAAGGAGGGCCAGTGCACGTTTCCTTCTCTGATATGTTAAAGCCTTTTGCGATAAAAAATATTTGAAAATTCGGCAATTGTTCCTCTAGTGAAACGAACGCAGGGCAACTGATATATGACGAGGGCGGGGTGATCCAATGGGGTCGGCTGGTCCACGGGATTTTCACCCACTTCCTGGCCGTTCTTCGTCTTACTTCCGCTCTTACTTCTTCTTAGAGGGACCCAAAGTTTGCGTTTTCGCAGAACAACGGGCAATCTTTTTCATAGTGAACACTGCCTTCAAGGCGCTTTTCGACGTTTCTCTGTGTGTTACGCCGTAAGAGTCGGGAAAGTGAATGCTACGGGTTTTCCGAAGAAGTTTTTTTCCGAATTTTGGGGGTTTCTGAGGAAATTTGGCTATATTCTACTACATCGTAGGCCTACTTGCGCAAAATAATAAAACAGTTCTTATGGTTTTTGCGCGTACGCTGCCTTTAGTATCAGAATTTCATGTACTCTTGGCTCACTAACGATAGTGGACTATTGAAACTATCTGTTTGGCTTATGCAGTCGTCATCACTACACTAAGTAGCTATTGAGCAATCATTGAGAGGTTCTCTGAACACTTAGGATATTGAAAAATGAGAAGCCAATTCTAGCGGAGATGAAGACCTAGGAAAAAGCGCGCGCGGCGGAGCCGTTAACAGCGCACGGAACTCTGTTATTCTTCTTGGAGTATCTTCCGAAGCTACAATTTCAGCACTACCGAGGTGTTCGCTTCGGCTTATCGATTCCTAGTGAATGGAGTTTTGAATAAGTTGCCTATTTCTTTCTATGCGCTGGTGAGCTTCTCAGCATTAGGCGTTAGATTTCACTGCTTCCTAAAACGAGTGAAAATATGCGTTTTGTGCTGTCAGTGATTAGCCAGCTGCTGATTTTGTGTTGCTATTCAACAACGTATATCTAATACGCCATTATAACTTTTTTCTGGTTGAACTATGGGCATCAGGCAGTAAGTAGCACTCCCTGTTTCTCTACAGAGAATAATTTAAAATACTCGACTTTGTGCTGTCATTGGCTCGCCAGCTGCTGTCTTTCTTTTAGTTCACCATTGAGACCTGCTTCTGACTGAACTCGAAGACTTTAACACTTAATGGACCGCGTGTCTACACTGCGCACCCACGCCAAAAACTCGATTGTTTTCGTTTTATTTCAAGAAAAACGGATTTCTTTTAATCATTGCTTTTATATCTATGCTTTGTACAATTTCCATAACTGGTGTGCACTCAGACAAATCGTCGCTCGGAGCTGGACCGAAGAGCTACTCGAGCGACACTGTCTCTCCGCTCTGAGCGATCTACTGGGGCGACAGCAGCCCTTTTCCGGGCGACGGCAGTCCCGCTCGGAGCGATCTTCGGTCCCAACTGGCACTGCGGTCCCTGTCCGGGCGATTCTCGAAAATTTCCTAACTGCTATTTTTTCTTCATTTCCGCCTCTTCTGGAGAGGATTAAGCTCCTCAAGAGGATGAGGTACTTGTTACAGCCAGTGGGCCAGGACGGTAATCCTGCGACAGGCCGCAACAAGGATACCATCCCAGCATGGTCAGCAATGAGAAAGCCTTCCCCACCGCGGGCCATAGGGGATACCCTCGGCCGCCAAAAATTGTCTTCCTGAGAGTGACCCGAGGTCACCTCTCAAGAGTGGCCTTGAAAGGCCAACTACCTCTCTACACGAAACGAGCCGCCGTATATACCCGCAGGATTGGTTGTTCTTTGAGTGATAACGTGGCCCGCACGTTATCACTCAAAGAGGAACCAATCCCGCGTCTCTCCCACTCTGGCGATGGCACCGCTGTCGCCCTGAGAGCAACCGGAGAGCGGCCGACGCTGGTATCCCTACCGGACAGGGACCGCGGTGCCAGTCTACCCCTTGCGATGACGTCATAATTGGGAGGAGCCGGTCCCGCTCCGAGCGATGATTTGTCTTTGCAGATATTGAGCGCCAAATATCTCCTTTTTATATAGGCAATTAAAACAAAAAAATCATTTTTAAAACTCACTGAAGTGATTGGCCGTGGAGCGCGCGGTCTCCAATGTGTTAATTATGAGTTCTGTTTGCTTATCTAGACTAAATGGGAATATGCAACTACCTGCTGTCAGCAGTTCGCCATCTGCTGAATTTGTGGTGCTGTCATTTAGCGGGACAGGGGCTCTCTACACACCGAGGGAGGAATTGTCTCGCTTTTCGTGGCTCTAATTCCACTCGGGACCAGTTCCTTTGCGTTGATTAGCGTGACGTGTCCAACTACAAAAACAGGACAACTCCTCCTTCTGTGTGTAGAGAGCCCCTGACCCTTATTTAGCTACCAACAATTTCTTCCATAACAGCATATTAACCTTATTTTCTGGCTGCGCTATAGCGCATTAGACAATGGAACTCATTGATTTTCTGGGACAGGAGTAAAAAAATTCTACTTTGAGCTGTCATCTATTCGCCAGCTACTGACTTTGTGCTGCTGTTGTACAGCTACCAACTACTATGAACTTTCAAACGTCATTGTCACATTGTTCTAGCTGCGCTCTCATAGTTGGGCATTATGTATCAGGTCTGACTGCTTCCTTGAAATAATTGAAATGAAGTGACTCTGTCTTCTCGACGACTCGCCAGCTGCTGACTTTGTGTTGCGGTTGTACAGCAACGGCTAATTTTCTCGAAATTGGAGACTTTTCCCAGCGGTCGACTTTTTATTGTGGTTGAGCAGCTACCAAAAACTGTTTTCGGAAACTGTCATAATCTTATTGTTCGGTAGCTGGCAATCTTCCAAAAACCAACGCATTGTGTCAAAAGGGGGTCGAAAAGTTAATGAAAAAAAATATTTGGAATCGACTTCCTGGAGAGGAGGCTATGAAATTATTCGAAAAAAAATAAAATTCAAGAACTCCCTCAAGACTCATCTGTAGGGTAAAGAGGGCAGCGGTACTTACGATAAAAATGGAAAGATTACAATAAATTTCATTTTTTCCAAAATTTCGTCTCGAAACTGTCGAAAAAACCTCGTCTATGTAGAAGGGGTATTATGTAAAAAAAACCAATATTTTCCCAAAAATTCGGTCTCTAAGGTAAGGACTTAGCTTCGTCGAGGTTCGGGACAGAAGTCTCTCTGACCCTTGTCAAAGGTAAGGCTCGTCTGTCGCTTAGAGGTTGCAACACTGCGGACGCCACGTTTCAGAACGAGCAGTCGCTTCACGGTGATGCCTTGGTAACGTCAGACTACTCACCTGTTAAGTCGAATTTCATTTTTCTCGATTATATTCCCATTATTTCCGAATTTTCTGTGTGCCTCCTAGCGACGCGCTTGAAGACGCCTGGCGTAAATTTTCTTTTCGACATTCGCTGTGGAACAGGCTACGGCTACATTTGTTATAACTCTTATCTCTTTGACACAGTAGATGAGTGCCACCAATTTAGTCATAAGGTTGAAGGCCTATTCGGGTTGTTCCTTGCAAGACTTTTGATGTCGTTGTTTTTTCAATCCGTATCAGACATCATTCATGCGTACTAATCGCGTGGTCTTCCTGGGTGAGCTCAGCACGAGTCTAATAAGAGCGTCGCAAAAAGTCGTCAATGTCGTCTGTGCTCGTGCTTTCTTTGTACTTCCTCTGAACTCTGCCGAATAGCAAAATCATGTAGACTTGGAGACTTTTTTTTGAGGTAACGCAGTTTGTCGCACTCCAATCCGTTCTTTGTTAGATGACTTCATAATAGATCTCTGTCTAGAAGCACTTAGTTGTTATGTTCGTTTCCTCAGCAATCACCTATTGTATGGCCCTGAGAAGTGCATGTAATACAATAATTCTAGGAAAGTGGTATTTTTTTGAACATCCATTTTGTCCAAGCAAAATTACCTTATACGTCACGTAAGCATCTGAATTAGTGAAGTGAACAGACTACACTCCTTTTTTCCGACATTCCGTGAGGGGTAGAAAAAAGATTTTTATTAGACGGTCGAGGACAAATGCTTTTGTCCCTAGTTGTTTCTCAGGAGGAACTGCTTTACCCACCCCGTGGCGATTCGGAAAACCATATTGTTGCTGCTGTAGGTCTGTGACAGTACATAAATGACCCGTGCTTGAAATTCCCTAAATGGATGCAAGGATTCCGAAGAATTGCATTTTCAATGCTTCACAAAAAGGTAAGGGAACCATCAGGGAAAGGACATAAAGGAATTTTCATGGTGTTCAGAAATTTTTTTTTCAGTCCTCAATTTCGTGTTCAGCGTCCCAAATATTACCCACAGAGAAATTTTGAGTCAAATCTGAGACTTTGACCGAGCTACCGTGTACCCACCGTTACATATCGTAATCCAAGGGAAATCGATAAATGGGTTGCAGATTCGTGTTAAGCAGCCCGAAAAACCCTTATGTGGAAGTTTCAAGGCGATTTCATCGTACATACCATCTCGAACTCGTCGAAAGTCGCGTTTAGCAGCAAAACTTCCCCCTTTTTCAAGCTTCGGACCAAATCAGGCGGAGTTTTTCAAACGTTGACAAAGGACTTCATATTCGTAATCAAGACCCAAAACAACCCCTGATAAAACGTTTTAAGCTCAGTCCGATACATTTTTGAACGCCCTAAAAACTGCCAATCCTGTATCCCTTTCCTCTTCGCAAAGCTATGAGAATGCCCACTTTTGGAAATCTACTGAAACTCTCTGAGGCATTGAGAGGATTTGGAGAACGGACTGTGTCCCATACCTTCAACTACGGAAACATGGTTTTATAAAAGCCCTCGGGAAATGTAAGGTAAGTCCTTGCCAGGGCTTTATTCCCGCTACATCGATTGGCTTGTTCAGAGAATATAAGCATTCAGAAAACGACTTCACTTTTCTTGCTGTTAACATAGGAAAAAAGGGGCGCAATGGGCAAATTCGGCATCAAAAGGTCTGGCCCCGCCAGTTGCGTGCTTCAGCGATAATATGTCTCAGACTGTGCACGATCGTTTCTACCCCAAAATGAACAGTTTGCATTCCTTAACTAAACGGAGAAATCCAAGCTGATGATCTTAGCCCTACTCAGTCAACTGCAAGTACATGGAACGTCCTCAGCTCACATGTGATCACCTGGTCCGCCTAAGAGTAGCAGGTTATACCAGTAGATTTCTTCTACCTCTTTTTTCGGTCAGGTTTCCAATCAGTTTCTTGATTTTGAAAGATTTTATTCTTGTGAATAAATAAATTTTGAATGACTGCATGAATGAATGAATGAAAAAGCATCATTTGCCTATGAGTTGCTTCGAAATGCCTTAAACTTTGAAAAAACCATCCTACTCAGCGCGACGTATTTGTTCCAATCATATCAATAAAGTCCGGAAAACTCCACAAAAAACCGTTTTTGGGCTACTTGTAAATTGCGCCCGGTGATTAGCGAGGGGAACCACAGAGCGCGAGTTTACACGTTAGGCCGTAGTTATATACCGGCGAGAAATAGCAAGACAACTACCACTTCTGTGCGTCCCAACTGTGCTGAGGCATGTCCAAAGGAAGGGTTGTCCCAGAAAAACGCATCGGAATACCGCTCCGAGCAGTTATACACGCTGCAGCACTGTGTACTGTATCCTCGCGGGACCTACCCTGTTTGACATTTGCCGATTTCCATAAGCTGATTATTTTTCAGATCTAAATTTGTTAAAATGTCACCAAAACAACATAATAAGCTTTTCTATGACAAGAACAATACATTTATAATGACTTTCTGCAATAAAAAAGTGATAGAGGCGTGAATATCGACAAAATACAATCGAAACGCCTAGAAATTTCCAGTCTGCAATATTGCGTCAAAGACGTCAAAGACGCAATATTGCAGACGAGTCCCTGATCCACGCAGCAAGAGGCGGCAATGTCATCGTGGGACGTTTTCATTTCGCTGGTGTATAACTAGGACCTTATTGCATGATGAAGCAACATTTTCCGAAAGCTGGTTTCCTCGTGAAGTTTTAAGTAAAATTAGCTTTTTTTATTATTTTCTGAGCTGCGCAGTCTGCCTATTGTTCACTTACGATCTAAAGGTTTCATCAAGTGTCTCGTCAAAGACGGTAAAGCTTAATTTGTGAGTAATCAACCAGCCTTGTGCAGCACTGATTCCTCAGTTCACTATCGAAACGTCGGAAAACGACAAAAAAGTTAACGAATTTTCAAAAAGAAATTTCGCATCGCGAACATCTCTTCTATAGATGCCCCTTCATGCGTTATAGTCCTGCCATAAGCGCGCTGCAATATGTTAGCCTTATTACGTGAAATATCGAGCTAAAATGTGATATTTTTGCCTCAAGTGGAGCTAAGTTATTCAAAAAAGCGAGTGATCTTTTTTTTGTTTTTTTTTTCGGCCGTTACTAAAAGTTAGTATGTTACGGGTATCCACTTTCCTTTCTGGATTGTTGGTCTTACAATGCACAGCCAAGAGTGTCCAAACTTTTTGGGTAAATTCCGCGGCGAGTTCTCATATGTGTGTTTGCATATATTCGAGTTGTGTGCTAGTCCGGAGATCTCTAATATGAATCACGAAGGATTTCTCATCTTTCGGGATTCCTCACACCGAATCAACATATCTAAGCCGGCCATGTTCTCATTTCTGCTCACCCATTGCACAAATCTGTGTATAGAATATTGGATTTATCACTTTTTACTGCTTACTTTTGAACATTCCCACAGTGAACCTGAATCAATAATCAGGTTCTATTAACACACATTTAGGAAAGTCGAGCACTAGGAAGTGCTACGTATGACATATTGGGCCATGGTGCAGCCGGTCCTGGAATATGGTGCCCCTATATGGACCAGACATCTCTCTCAATCCTCTTGGTGCAGCTTGCAGAGAACACAGAATACTGCCTTCAGGTTTATAACTGGATGTCACAAGTCGACGCCTATTCCACATCTTCATCAGGAAACCATCCTACTTCCCGTGAAAGAGCACTGCTTACTCCAGTCTCACCAGTTTCTCCTAAGTATTGTCAAGAGCCCGACCCATCCAAATTACCATCTTCTGTCGTCTGGGTCCCACCCAAGAAGCATCAGTGCTTCTCTGTCTGCAGTCGCTCAACAACGCTGGGCTATATCCGAGCTATCGCGAAGAAGACTCCAGATGGCTGAGCATACGCGGTTCGTGGCAGAGTACCTGTCTGATGCTCAGCCCAACTTAATCTATGGCGGCGTGCCCCCACGAGCAGGGTCCAACAGGTGTCGATAGCTTGCCAACGGTTGGTGAGGAGGGTCGTGAAAATGTTCGAGGAAAAACGAAAATTTGGAGGGGGAATCGTAAAATTTTCATAAGGGAGAATATATAGAATCCATTGGAAAAAGACAAGAACCTAGTAGGATATGTAGAAAAGTGGTTTCTGCAAATTAAAGATTGAACTGCAACTGTTTACAACCTGAAAAGAACCAGTTCCCAGTCCATTCAACTGTTTTTAATCCCCATGTAGGCTAAAATTCGCTGCACCTCATCTTCAAAATTCACTATAAGACGTACGACCCCCCATCAAAAATCAAAATTTCAACTACGAAAAAAGAAGCTGAAATCCTCATAGGATTCCCCACAAATGATCACAATTTCATTTCCCAACTCGACTGGTTGCAAGGATTCGGGCGAGGTAAAGTGGTGCACGTTGGCAAGCCACGTTGGCAAATCGCTGGGCTTTTGGCATCACTATCCAACGGTTGGCATCCCTTCAGCAATAGGATTTCGAATGACCAAGGGTCCGGACTTGGAGGTATTTGGACTGTGTCAAAATTTGCTTAGAGTTTTTTCTCCCAGCTTCTCAAACTTCCAAAATAATAATACTTAAAAATGTGTAAGGCGCAATAAAGGGCGCCACGCCCGGATGCCATTGTGGGAAGGGCGCGAGGCTTGGGCGCATTCTGTTGTTTCCATATGACCCTTGGTCGTTCTCGTTAATTCCTCGCCCAAGTGGAGGCGAATCGGTATTTTTCGAATTCTTCTAATAAATTATTACTGAAAAATAACATCATCAATAAAGCAAAAAAAAATGATTACAATCTTCGATTCGTAATCGATTACAGGAGCAAATATCCGAAATCGCTTTTCTTCAGGCGTTTATTCCTCAGAAACTAGCTGAAAACAAAATTTCTCTTTTGGTTAGGACTGTTTTCCTTGGCCAAATTTTTTTTTCGATTTCAGAAAGGGAGGAAAACTCCGACGTTTGGCTAAGTTTGAGGTGGGTAAAAAAAATAGACGTGGAAATTTTCTCCGAAAGTCCTTCGTAATCCAAATAATCACGCATGTGTAAAATACAAGGTATAGCAAAAAATATATTTGCATAAAACGTTCTGATCGCTTACATTCATCAAGTTTTATTCGCCCGTAAACTTCATCTCAGTGTCCAAAATTCACGATTATTTTCCAGCCTGCCGAAATTTTTTTCTGAATGAATTTTGGTTGGGCATGTGGTGAATTG
Organism: Aplectana chamaeleonis; assembly: GCA_029168955.1. NCBI lineage: Eukaryota > Metazoa > Nematoda > Chromadorea > Rhabditida > Cosmocercidae > Aplectana > Aplectana chamaeleonis. The sequence continues at coordinate 780,153 of JAPDOI010000322.1, forward strand.
CTCGAAATTTGTTAAAATCAGCATACTGCAACCTTTTTTCCAGGTTGATCTTTGATGGGGCTACGGGCGGGCTGTTTTTTATACAGTTCCTTCTTTTTCTCTTTGATTCTATCCAAAATCTTTGAAGGAAAACCGAATGACCGAATTTTTCTTGAAGGAGGGGTCGTTATATTTTCCCAATTTTTGAGGGCGGACCGACCTCCGAGGGGGGGGGGGCGTAAATATTTTGCGGCCCTTGCCAACGGGCTGCTGGACCCTGCCCACGAGTCAACGACAGCGAAGCTGGACTACCGAAACGTACCCGAACAATCTTCGCTGGTCTGCGATGCGGTCACTCCAGATATCTAAAGGCCTACACTCATCGGGTTGATCAGTCAGTCCCAGATAAATGCCCCGATTGTGAATGTGCTGGACATGATTCTTTGCATCTATTTTCATGTTCGGCCAGGCCTACAACTTTGTCTGCTCGAGATCTATGGTATAAGTCGTGTGAGGTGGCTAGCTTCCTACGCCTCTGATGCGATGCTCTGTTCATGGCTGACAAGAAGAGAAGGAAAGTTGAGATGAGCGGCATCATTTTACTTGCAAGGCAACCTAATATAGTACAGTAATGCGAACCGCATGCAAGTTTGAGACTTCTGAAAAACTAGCTGCAATAGTTGGAAATTGAATCATGTAAGCTCAAGTGGGATGACTATTGTTAGAGATGCTCCTTATAAGCATGAATTCGAGGTACCGTTTGTGCAGTTCCTCTCCAAACTTTCCAAGAAGCACTTTGTCTAATTTTCGGACATGCATATGTGCCTTTCCATGTCTTTCTGCAATCATCTGTTCACTAATTTTGTCAGAAGTCAGAATCGAGTTTGCTTCTGCACAGATAGATTGGTTCGTTCTGCTGAGAAGAGTTTCACATTGCCTATTCCTCCAGAGAACGCTCACTATAACAAGGAAACTGCTGTCAGCCAAAGTGGTCATTCCCAATGAAATGTACTTTTCTGGCACCATTTTTGGACGGCGAGTCCGGATATACCCTTCGCAGCTGCCTAGAATCACTCTAAAAAAAGTTATTGGCATATTTCCACTAATTTTCGTATTTACTATACCCTCCAAAGCGCGCAGTAATGTTTTGAAGATCTGGAAACGTACCTCATAATCGTGTTCAGCTCCCAAAATGATCCCTCTGGACGATGTTTGGGTAAAAGGTCATTAATCAAACTTAGCATAAACCGACAGCGTTTCCAACTTAAACTGATTGTTGGTTGAGCGTTTACTTTAAATAATTGGGGAATCCGGAAACGTTCAAAAATGTTTCAGTTTTGATTTAAAACTTCCCCACATTGGCTGCTTGGGTTGCTGATCACGAATCTGAGGTGGTATAATGATTGCTCGTGTTTGAAGTATGGTAAAATCGGCTATCCCAAACTCTCATGTGTACTTGTTTGTTTCTTCTACGATCAATTGAGAGCTTCTTTGAGAATCACCTTTCAATGGCAACATTTCGGTGTACAACACATTTATCAAGCCTTTAATGTTTCAAGTGTATGTACAGCAAGTATCTAACAGGGTAGTAGTAAACAATGTAAGTACCTACCAAGCGAGTCGCAAAACCGATTATTGCGGTCTACAAGAGCCCTTTTTCGGAGTTGCCAAAAATATGGCTTCTTATCAAGATCAAAAATTATTTTTCAGATTCAAAAAACACTCAAAGACATGGTCCGCGATAAAGACAATTTTTGAGCTCTATTCATGAAAATGTAGGGTCTGGCAATTACAGAAGTAAAAATGAGGAAAAAAAAGAAAGTTGGTAGGAAAAACGTACAAAAACAGCACAGGGCGGCTAACTACATACGGGTGTCAGCCAGCACCCCAATTAACGAAATTTTTATGGATGCTTGCTTATCCGTCTTTTATTTTGCTCTTAAAGTAGCTAGTAGTCTCTAAAAGGGCTCAGAAATTAATTTGGGATAAAATAGATGGCGGCAAACATGCTTTTTGTACAAATATCGACAATTGGAGGAGGGAGAACACCAAGCAATAACGTTTTCCTGAGCTTTTTTCTCCAATTTTTCACTTGTTTTTGCTTTAAAGGCAGTGTTCAAGATAAAAAATGTGTTTCAGTTTTTACTAGGAGTGGGTAGTGGAGGGGCATACTGTATCGCTGACGTCGAAAGAACACATGAAAACAAGCCAGGAAAAGCTCCAAAAGAGCCCGAAGTTGCCACTTCGAGCGCAAGGCAAACCCTGAAATCGCATCACACGCCCACCCACGTGAACAAATGAATGCTCGAAATCGTCTGATGAGCGATGATTTGCAATTATTAGTCCCGTTCTTCCCTTCATTCTCAGCTTCTCTCTCCAGTCAGGTCAGCTCGCATAGATCGGCTGCAAAAGACGGAAGTTACAAGCCTCGGACAACTCGTCCACCATTTTCCTTAGCTCAATCTTTGAGGGACCATAACTCCGTTCCCAAAAGGTCTCGAACGACTTTAGAGACATCATTAGAATCAGCATGGGGCGCTTTTCAAGACAGATGGAGAAACAGAAAAACGATTTTTATCGTGAACACTGCCTTCAATAATGGCCAGTGGGGCAGGGCATTACGCTGTGATCAGCCCGTGAAATTTGCGCCCCCCCCCTACCTCCTTAAAATCTTGTGCGGCTCCTCTCTCGGGCTGGGAAAAGTATGCGGTCCCTAGGTAGGTCGTTGGTGTGATACTCAGATCAATCAAATGTTTAGCTAATTCGATGATTTTGTAATGAAAATTACTATTGTTTTTATACTTCCAGTGAATTTTGAACGTGTCCTGTAAATATATGATTATTTTATTAATTTTCACGATTTCCTGTGCTGCTGAACACCAACTTTTTTTGCACGGTGGCTAACGGGAGCTGCGGCCCCCTCCCTTTCTCTCGCTCAAGGATGCGGCCACCTTCTGTGATCGTCACAGCGTTAGCCTAACCCTGATAGTATATCTGCCTACAATGACTCCAGCTTTCAAGTTTTTGGCTTTTTCCTTTTCCACGGAATCCGCTGCCGCTTCGCATTGTTCTGAGTGAAAGACCGTTTTTGCTTCAATGCGTCTCGGAAGCAGCTGATTTTCGGTTTATTAGACCGCGCGCAACAATTTCTGAGTACCCAGGAAGCATGCAAGTGCATCAGAGGCCAAGTGAAAGCACACTGCTGCAATATCCGTCTTCCAGGTCTGCTAATCCCATCTAGTTGTCACGTTTCATCTGCTGCAGGTGGATGTCATAGGGGCACTTGTTCAGTCTTCCTGCTTCTTGGAAGCTACGTTTGCGCTGGAAGCCACTTTAGGGTTTGCAGTTTCGATTCCATAGTTTAGTCAGATTTCAGTGGATTTTCGCGGTTTTTCATTTCATAATGGTTCCAAGGTCTGCTATTGCCGGGTTATGTGCCTGTCATAGGTCACTTTGGAATAGAATGTCATGCGGCAATGAGAAAAAAATGATAGAACGGTCACTGCGAGAACTTCAAGTGTTCTGGAATTGGCCTGTCTGTAAAAACTACTCTGCCAACGCGTAGCTAGAAGCCTCACACGGAAACCGGAGATGCCCAGGGTTTCGGAGGCAGCCAGTCTAATTTTGACTCGAGATTTCACGTAAATTACGGAAAGTTTAGCCTCAGTTGGTGAAATTTCAGCTACAGCGCCCGCATATTCTACGCAAATTCTCGCTACGGCACCCGCATATTCTACGCAAATTCTCGTTACAGCGTTCGGTCGATCGACCCACCCAGTCCTGATCCGTACTAGAAAGGCGATCTCAACTGCGATCGACAGCACCGCCGTTTCTTTCCCCACGGCCTGCCGCATCCCAATGGTCAAAATTATCCGCACCCTGGTCTCCCACACAGCGGCACGGGGTTGCCCTCCACGGTCAGCCTTAGAGTGTCGCGCGATCACTAAGTGAGATGACTGGGCCAACCCTGTTCGAACGGCATCCCTGCGTTCCACGTAGCCAGCGCGGGTCAAAATTGCATTTCAACACAGGCTGTCGCGCAATCCGTAGATTCTCGCTACAAAATTATAGCGAGAATGTACGGGTTTAGCGACAGAGAGATCAATGTTTCGAATTTAGCCTTCGTTTTTACGTAGAATACGCGTAGAATTTGCACCCTTGTACTGTCGACACAAGAATATGCAGGTTTTAACTATCGTAGCTGACTTACTTACTTGACTTAATCGGTTGGCTTTCGCCTGACGCGGTCATTCCGCATCTTCACCGAGGTGTGCCGTCCTAGTAGTCAGCCGTGTCCATTTTTCACGGTCTTCAGCCACAATTTGAACACATTCCATCCAGCTGTCACTATTCCATTTCCTGCGAAACGAAACATCGCGCCTGAACTGTCTTTCGATGCCGAGTGACTTTAAATCCTCTTTAACCACATCCGTCCAGAACTTTCGCCTACGCCCAGGTGGCCGTTTCCAGACAGGATTTGGAAGCATTTTTAAAGCGTGTTGTACGAGACGATCCGGCGTTCTTTCTTAGTATATGCCCGAGCAGTCGAAGTCGACTTTCCATTGCTGCTTGAGATGGCGTTAGGAGATGCTGGCACCTCCCTCGTGTCAAGCGTTGATGTACTGCGTCGATTTCGCTTGTAAAGGTCTTCGTTATGGCATACACGCGGCCAGAAATATCCAAGCAAACGCCTAAAAAGCTTCCTCTCCGTGCAATCCAACCTTTCCATCTGCGTTTTCGGTGCCCACGTCTCCGATCCGTACATCATGATAGGGCGAATAGCGGATAGGTAGACGCGCAACTTGACTTTCCTTCGCGATGGTGGTAGACCACAAACACTTGGTTAGAGAATTGAATGCAGACGTAGCTTTCGCACATCGTTGTCGAATATCCGCTGCATAACTACCATCGTTCTTCAGCAATCAGCCCAAATAACAGAAATCGTCCACCAGTTCGATACGTTGTCCGTCCACACAAACTCCAGTTGAAGGCCTCTGAGAGACCCACATCTGCTTGCATTTGTCGGGACGAAGACAGAAGTCCATAGGCTGCGGCATACTTCGAAACGAGGTTCACAATCCTTTGCAGTTTTGCGTTGTTTTCAGCGAATAACACAATGTCGTCGGCGTACTCCAGGTCGACAAGGAGCGTCCTGATGATGTTAGGATCACGTCCGCAGGAAACTGTTCAGCAACTCTAAAGCATGATGTCATCAACGGCGAAGTTGAAAAGAAAAGGTCCTGCAACGGCTCCTTGCCTTACTCCTGTTTTCACCTCGAAAGCTGACGTAAATCCGACAGGTGTACGAACTGCTGCTGTTGTTCCTTTGTTCATGTCCTCGATTAACCGAACATACTTTTCCGGGACTCCATCTGCTCGCAGAGCATTGAGCAATCGATCACGATGCGGAGAGTCGAATGCGGCTCCAAAGTTCAAAAAAAGCAAGCTGTAATGGCTTCGAAAACCGCTGCCACGATTCAATTACTCTTCCTCACGACGAACACTTGGTCGATGGTCGATCTTCCAGGTCGAAAACCGGCTTGCTCATCTCTGGTCGTTCCTTCCACGATGTTTGATAAGTCGCTCGAGAATGATACGTTCTAAAACCTTGTACATGACACGAAGTAGAGAGATTCCTCTGTAGTTCTTAGGATCCGTGACGGATAGCTTCTTGTGAAGAGGTACGATGATCGCATGTCTCGACGAATCGGGTATCCTTTCGCGCATCCATATGGCACGGATGGTGTTGGTCATTTCACGAATTCCAGACGGAGGAAGAGCTTTCAGCATTTCAGCAGTGATGTTGTCATCTCCACCTGCCTTTCCATTCTTCATTTTCCGGACACAATCCAAAACTTCAGACTCAGTCGGCGGTTCCTCACTGACATCGTAATGTGCTCTCTGAACATGCGGGAGCTCAGGTACTGATGGCGCTGGACGGTTCAGTAGTGAACTGGAAGTAATCCTTCCATATTGGCAGCGTCGCATCACCAACTGCAACTCCATTGGTAGTGTTCAAGACAGGAGAACATCTCTTTCATCTTCCCGCTATAATTGTCGCAGCAACGTGTAGGCTTTCCTCGGATTCTTTCTCCTCCCAAGCCTTCTCGAACTCCTTAGCTCTACACGTCCACTCTCGTTCGCGGTCACTTTGAAGCTGCCGACGCAACTTCCTCCTCAGACGCTTCTCCTCCACGAAGTTTCCTGCAGTTCGGAGAGCACATACTCTGTTGTAGGTAGATGTTGTTTCTTCTGAGACGTAGGCGAACTTCTTCTTAGGCTGTACAACCGAGAGTGCCTCTTTCGAAGCGTCCTGGATGCATTTGACAAAAGAATCCGCGTCGCAAAGTTTCTTCTTAGTCCGTACTCCGATGTGAATAGAAACGCGTTGTCGGAAATTCCTTCTGCACTCTTCATCTCTGAGACTTGTCATGTCAATCCTCTGGAGAGGCTGAGCCCCTCGCTTCCTCTTATGAATCCTCGCAGTGAAGTTCAACAGAACAGGACGGTGATCCGAATCGAATGCGACATCCCACACAGCTCTAGATCTTCGAATGTCCGATACTGGAATATTCCTCGTCAGGACATAGTCAAGCTGTAGTTTCAAAGTTGTCATCTTCCGCTTCCGCTGCTCTTCTGGAGATAGCCGGGTTGGTCCCTGCCACGTAAGCTGATGGCGGCGATGATTCCTCTTGAATGTCGATGCAATAATCAGACCACTGCGTTCACAAAAGTCGACAAGGCGGTAGCCATTGTCCGATGTTTGCTCCACTGGGTAGAACCATTTACCGAGTACTTCGGATTCCTGATCAAGTCCCATCTTCGCATTTGCGTCAATCCCCACGACAACAGCATGTTGACAAGGTATCCTGGCCAGCAACGTATTGAGTTCCTCATAAAACGCATCCTTCGAATTGTCTTCGGCGGTTTCAGTGGGCGCATGAGCACTCACTATCCACAGATTGAATCCTCTGTGATCCCGCAGTCGTACGAATGCATTCCGACACGACGTTGAGCCGAACTCCTTGACCATACCATTGAAATCCTTCCTTACAGCTATTGCACAGCCTCCCACTCTCCTATCGTCAGCGTTGCCGCAGTAGATGGTGTACTCTCCGACGCTGATGACGGGTCTATCCTTGAGGCGGGTTTCCTGCAAAGCAGCAAACGGTGCATGGAAATAGCTCAGAAGTCTGGATAGCGCAGTTTTTTGGATATCACTCGACAGCGATCGACAGTTCAGGGTGGCGAAATTGTGGCTTGTGGCCAAAGACTCCATGACTCCCTAGGTACGGATCCTAAGGTGTTATGGACCAGAGGCCTTAGTGTGCCGGACGGCGACACCTTTATGCAATGTGCGGGATACTTTCGCGATATAGTTGTGCACGCTATATCGCTCGAACGTTCCCTGTGTACACTCAAACGTCTGCTGGGTTCAGTAGAAGCAGGGGCACCAACGAGCAGGTACCAACAGACTTGTATACACACCCCCATCGTAGCTAAAACCCGCAAATTCTCGCTACATGGAATGGAGCGGCGTTTCAGGCCGATGCCTCCGACCGTTTTAGGTCGGAGGCATCTAGCTACGCATTGTCAGAGTATCGTATTTCCTGTAACTGAACGCTCGAGTGTACATTTTTAACATCGCGAGGACGTACAAGGGAAGTATACAAAGCGTATGAGACGTCTGCGACAACGAGTGGTATGGTCAGTATTTCTTGAGCATCTATACTAATACTGCAGCCGCCCCTAGTAGCTGGTTCCAAGAAGTTATAAGCGTTTCTAAAGCTTCGCGAAAAGTTAAGGTATACCCTTTAGACAATTTCGGCGGTGTTTTGAAATAAAAGATCTTGGATTTTGCTCAAAACTTGTATCTAGGTAACCTAAAGTGCTGAAAACGATTCTGGAGTGCGTTTGTCGGAATTCTAGGGTTTAGTGTAGGCTACGGAAGTTACCACGCCATTTAGGAGACATACCCTGTTTTGGTAGATCAAAAATGGGCAAAGTGACATCAAATTCGCATTCACCACCGCGGATAACTCCCGCATAAAAATTTTGAGTCAAAACTGAGACTTCGATCAAACTACAGTATAGCCACCGTAATCTACCGTAATCTGTAGAAAATCGGCAGAGGGACCTCAGATGATTCGTGATCAGCGCTCCAAATAATCGTCCTGAGGGGATTTATAGTGTATCCTGGAGCCTTTTTCTTGGGAAAAAAAAGAGAAAAAAATTGGTTTGGAGAGGGAATAGGAAATTGCGTAGCATAGGCATGTTATGATGCGTCGAGGGAAGTACATATAGAAAGTTTGAGAGTTCCTAGAAACTTTACCAAACGCTTAATATTTCAGCGCACTCTGTAAAGGAGTTGGTAAACAGTGCTGAAACCCGCGAATCTTAAATTCAGGGCTCACGATAAAATCGGTCGTTGTGTTGTCCTTATGAAAAGGTAGTTCTGGCCATCACAAAAGTGAAAATGAGTAAAAAATTGGAGATGAAATGCTCAGAAACAAGTATCGCTTGGCGTCCTCCCGCCCCCAATTATCTAGTTTTCTATAAATGCCTAGTTTGTCAACTTTTGTTTGTCTTCTGAAATGAATTCTTAGCATTCCTGGAGACTACTGACTACATTACTTGCAAAATAAAAGGCGGATAAGTAAGCATTAAGGAAAATCGCGTTAATTAGGGGGCTGGCCGACACCAGCCGTTATACCTTGTTTTTGAGCGTTTTCCCCGCTAATTTGCGGGTTTCCTCACTTATTTTTGCTTCTGTGATGATAAAATCTACATTCTCATGAAGAGAGCTCAAAAATCGTTTTTATCGCGAACCCTGCCTTTAAAGGCAGTGTTCACGATAAAAGACCGTATTCTGGTTTTCAATGTTTTTGTGAAGGCAAGTTCACAAAGTAGAGTAAAAAAGATAAAATTCCTCATGAGCTTTTCAAATATTGGAGAAAAAAACTGTTCAAAAAATCCCCTGATTATTTAATTGTGCCTGTCCGCGTGTATTGCTCACTGCGGACCAAACATCGGACCATACGTCGGAAATTCTTTTTGCGCTGCGAAATTCTTGGGTAAGGGCCTTTATTTTCTGTTTCGTGTACCCTTAAAACTCTTTAAAAATAAGATGGTTTAATGTTCATACCTGGATATTAGAATGTATCGAGATAAAGAGTATTCACTATTTGTTTACCGTTCCTCCGGTGATACGTTGACACCAACTGTTCCGGCACTAAGCAGGACAACTGTTATATGACGTGGGCGGGGTGACCCGATCGGTTGGCTATTCCACGAGATTTTCATCCTGTTTCCTGGCCGTTTTTCGTCATACTTCCGCCCTTAATCTTTTCAGAGTGATCCAAAGCTTACGTTTCTGTGAAAAAAATGAACATTTTTTTTCGTTGTGAACACTGCCTTTAACTATAGTAGATTCCAGGATTGTTTGCGGATTTTGAACAGCTTTCAATGATCTTGAAGCACTGATTCATTCAATGTGAATGATAAACTAAATCGGAAGAGAGGAAGTGAACAATAGAGTGTTGACTTAATATTCGTTTCTTGGAATATGGTTTAAATATTTCAGAACTGGATTGTTCGAATTAAAGGCTGTGTCCACGATAAATTTCGTTCTCGGTTTTTGGCCGGCAATCAAAACTTCGGGGTCTAATTGGAGCACTGAAGTCGAAAGTACAAACGAATACGAGTCGGAAAGAGCTCCATACGGCTCCGAAGTCTGCTCGAGCTAGCCCTTCCGCTCGCGGTCGAGTTTTCCGAGGAACAGTTTGGACCGCTTCTACATTAGCATTGGAGCGCGAGCGCGGCTGAGTTTTAGCATTGGGGCGCATTTACGCACGCTGACTACTTCAGGCCCATGCCCGGGCAACTCATCCACCGTTGAAATGTTGGTTTCGGCCGGGATCATACTTCACGCGACGCCCGACAGCGAAAGTGCACATCAGGCATATCGATTTTCGGTCGATATTGATGGTAAACAGTGCGTCGCGTCGCTCGTCGTCAGAAGTATGATCCCGGCCTTCAAGAAGAAGAGCTGATTTTGGATGTTTCGCAGCGTTTTTCATGATTCTTTCTTCACTGATGAAACAGTCAGACTCTAAACCCTCGTTTTCTGGTGGAAACCCGAAAACGATTTCTATCTTGGACACTGCCTTTAATCGTTTATTCGATTATTCAAAGAATTTATTTGAAGCAACACTCTATAGGACACACCCCTTTCAAAAATGTCCTATCACCGAATCCTAATATCAGCCGGGACTCCACTGGAGGGGGATCATCCAACACAGGAAGTACGGTGTTTTTCTTTTTGGGTCCTTCACTGGGATGACCTGCTTACGCAAGAATTTAGAGAAATAGTCCACGGTTTTTTTAAACGTTTGATGTCAGGCTTCTCCTCGTGACCCTTCAAGTTGCACATGTCATTTACATTCCCCGCCCACTTGCTTTTATTTCCTATATTGAATCTGTTATGCACTAGCTTTCCGTAGCGCCTGGTTTGCTAATTACATAATTCTCATGCTTCTCTTCTGAGCGCTATGTGCACTTTCGAATTTTCCGAAAATGGTTCCATTGCTAGCTCAGACACCACTGTAATTTTATGTCGTTTCGAATAGCTTGAGCAAGCACTCTGCTGGTGTTAGTAATTCAGAGGCACTGATAATCTTGAAATTATCTTTCAGATTTTATGCTCATCTCAGTGAAAATCGCATGCCGATCACGATGGTATCTCTGAAACTACCCAAAGCCCGCTACAAACGGAGTTTTGACTTAAAAACTGCCTATTTTTTTGCCAGATGAGTCCAGAAAAACGAGAGAAAAAATACTTCCAAAGCTTAGGTTGTGGCCATAGCCATGGCGATCAGCAACAACGGGATTCATGCATAACGGTTCTCGGTCGATCTCGAAGGTAAACATCGCTTCGCGTCGCTGGAAGTATGACCGCTGCCTTACTCACTGTTCGTTCGATTCAGTATTCTTTCTTCAAATTGGCTCTGTACCACCTGAATTTTGGAGGTACCTAAGAGAACCCACCAAGTCCACAATTTAACTCTTCCAACCGCTTGCTTTTATTAGGGGGACCGGAAAGTAATGTCGTTTTTTTAACGCTAAATACAAACGCATACAGTCACGCGCAAATTGCTTGCAAAAAAGCGTTTTAAGGAGTTTTTTTGCTCACAGAGCGCCGTTTCGCCATAAATCACTTTAAAATTGACGAAATGAGTTTTTCAGGTAGTTTTCGTTTTCCTGTCAGTGAAACAGATACAGTGGTATGCGCAGGAATTCTTTTATTCTTTTCAACTTCATTTTGTTGAAAAATAATATTTTCTCCTACAATTCACATAACATTTTGTTGAAAAATAATATTTTCTCCTACAATTCACATCAACCACAGGTCGAAGCATGTCAGATATCTGCTATCGTTACCTTCTAATCGGATCGTAATAAGGAATTTAGTTTCGCAAATATGCAATATTTGATAAACTTCTGTGGCTGAATCAATTATTTAGGAAGACTATCGTATAAAACTGAATGACGGTGTTCCAGGCATGACTTTAAAATTGAAATCGGACTTCTTTGAAGCAAGTAATGGGGATGCGGCGCCTTGAGAGCGAAAAACTTTTTTGTACGCCTCTGAACCAAACAATGAGCTGTTAACTAAGTCAAGTATTGACATGCACAGAAACGACAATACTTTTCGGTCCCCCCAATATTTTTATCGTGACATGTCTAGCTCACATGCATTTCTTTCCAGCAGCTCTATGTGCACTTCTGACATTGTCGGAACAAACTCGCCGATTCTTCCGCAACATTAGTACAATCGATGAAGTCATCGAGAATTCCGCTGTTGTCCACTGTCGTGACTCAATTCATTCTCATCTCACAACTATCTATTATGCACATAGGGAAGAATCCACGAGTGAAAATTCAAAGCAATTTTGGTGACGCTTGCCACGCCACTACTTGGCCCAGATCCATCAGTTTCAAACTTATGAGTTTGATGGTTTGGAGAGCTGTTTTACCCTGTTAGTTGAGCTCAATAAACCCGTTTCCACTGGGATGCACATTTTGACAATTTTACACTACAGCTCAAAGCAGATATTAGTGGAGGAAACCTAACAACGTATAGCTTCGTCCTTGTTTATGTTTCATACGGGGCTGCAGGCATTTCGAAACACGCTGTTTAGAGTGAATGTAGTGGAACTTTTCAGATGTATCACGTTGTTACTCTGCTATATGTTGAAATATATGAGCTCCTGATCTGAACGCCTCCTTCTTTTGCCTAATCTCGCCCTGCTCGTCGACACTTCACTGAGCGCAGCTTAGATGTGACATTATATATCTGAATGGGGGAGAGGGAACTTATTTACTTGGTGGGAAAAATTGCGCGCGGGAGAACGGAGGGAGGATGGTTGTAGATAGAGGGGTCTGCATAGTTGCACCGACCGGCAACTGATCGCCGAGCGTCAGCCCAGACAAAATTTTTCCGAACATTATCGTCGACGCTTCAGTTGCCGCTCGCTGGCAGTGACGCAGGGTCGTCGCAGTCTCAAAATACTCTGCGGTGCCTCCTCGTCGCCCTTCACGCCGCGTCGGTCGCCCTCGTCGCTGAATGTAATCAATATTGTATCACCTAGCGATGTTCGTCGCTGCGAGCAACGCCGCGACTTCAACTCTGGTGACCCTTAGAATGATTTCGCGCCCGATTGCTGGGCATGGCTTCTCATTTGAGAGACACCGACAGTTCAGTCGTCACGGAACGCACGGCTATTTTGCGTTCCCTATTGGAGGTTGGCGCAAACTCGGTGCTATATGCTATAACATAGGTTCTCCGAGTTTGGGCCCACCTTTGATGAGGAACTCAAAGTGTCACTGGGATCCATGCCGACAGTAGTTACAGAACATGCCCGACAGTATGTTCTGTAACTTCTATGCATTAGAGCACTATAGGAACTCACCAGTCTGGAACAAAGACTAAGAGGAAGTTATTTTCACAGACTGGAAACTATTGCAAAAAGTTTGCACTCTCCCCAGTTCCTTCCCCTTCCTTGATAATCGGAGACTGCCATGCCCAATGAGTGGTGAAGTATTTTGAGTGAGTCTACGCGAGGTTTTAGAAAGGTTACTTCCAAGTAGAGAACGTAGTTTAATTTATTGTATGCACATGGCTACCTTATTTAGGCCTAAGGTTGCCGGGGCTGTACGGGGGAACTTTACGGATTCGCTCAAGAAGTCCTGATCTAACTCAATGCTGAGCGATTCTTTTTACATGAGAAAAAGTGGTGACCGCTTACCGCCGCGATATGTAGGTTGGAGACTGGCGAATGCCGCTCATTGAAACGAGCCGATACGGGAAGCGTGGCGTTCGGTTGCTGTCGCTGTGAAACCGATCGCTCTTCAGATTCCGTCAATCGCGCTCCGACGACATTAGTTGTGAATGTGAAAAGTCTCATCATATGTTTTTTTGTTGCCGTAAATGGCCTACAAAGTCCAAATTGCTCGCAGCGCAGCGACGAAGAATTCTGGATGGTGCTACATTGATTACAATGTATCCTTTGCCTTGGAATCAATGTTACCCTGTTCCCTCGGGCGCTAGGGTGGAACGAGGAGGGAGACAGCGAGAAAGTAAGGAGGAGAAGGACACGCAGCATATGCGCGCAGACGCACGCGATGAATGGAAATAAAATCCGCTCTAAAACGAAGGATATGAATTGTCCACGTGCGACTCTCCATAAATCTTGGCATGTTGAAGGATAAGATGGTGGCGATCGATGCAGCGTGAAAGGCGACGAGAGGGGAGGGTCATAGTGTTTCGACGCCGCGACGGCCCTGCGTCACTGCAAGCGAGCGGCAACTGACGCCGCGACGATATTGTTTAGAAACATTATTATTGCCGCGTCAAGGCTGACGCGACCACTTGCCGGGCGCTGCAACTGTGCAGACATCTTGAGGTCTTACTTTCCGCTACCAGGCATATCGATTTTTGGTCAATATTGATGTACGCTGCATCCCGTCGCACGTCGCTGGAAGTACCCTCGATGCCCGAGCAGCTCGCAGGGAGGAGCTTGGCCTGCGTTGCGGCTCGTTTTGATAAGATGTGAACGGGTGGCCGTGTGATGATCCAGCCCCAGCCCGGGCACCTGGGAATCGATGCGGTGATGGCCATCAGCATCGATTACCATGTGCCAGGCTGAAACATCACGCAGCCCCGCGTGTACCTCTTATCAAAGCGAGCCGCAACCCAAACCAAGCTCCCCCCTGCGACCTGCTCGGGCATCGAGGGTATGATCCCGGCCTAGACTCGGCAGCCCATGCCTAGCCATGGATCGGACACAGATCCTCTGTGTTGCCTTTCTTTTATGTTCTTCTCCTTGCTTGATATATTCCGGTGTAGGAGCATGCACGCTCGGGAGTTGTTGAGATAGGGACGTTAGCGGGGTCGTACGACCCCTGCTAGAAAGCTCACGTTGTTTGTTGATAGCTTTAAAAGCGAGTCATGTTACCCCTATTTCGGCCATCCAAGACATGCAGTCTCCTCCCATTTCCCTTAGTGTTCCCGCCCCTTAATACAAATCGTACGGATTGATTGCTCTAACACAGTCGCTTTGGCTAGTTTTTGATGCTTCCAACCACGTAAGATTTCTGGTAAAGGCCGCGAGAATTCTTTAGCTCCGCGATCCTAATTATTTTGTCGCTAGCTTTGCTATTTCAGTAGATTGGGCACGTTACGACGTGACCTTTCTAATTTCACTCCAATATAAAAACAACCCGAATAGTCTGCATTTCCATCGAGTTTTCGGCTTGTTGATCGGATTCACGGCCTTGATCCCCAGTGTAAGGCATTGTTCATACTACTCAACGCGAGGGCGGCACGCGCGTCACGCGCTGGTAGGGCTTTGGAACAGGAATACGTTCTACGGGCTTGTCGCGCGTGCGGAGACTATGAATACTCCATCAGCGACGGCATGGCGGAGCGGAGTAAGGTGGACCTTAACATTCCCAAGCAAGCAAATTCTGGAAGTAATTACGAAGAAACGGAAGAAGTTGATGATGGATTAATAAAGAAGACGATGAAAAACTTGCTACGGTCTTTACCGCCATGGCGGAACTGGCGTCACGCGCGTGCCGCGCGGGCGAGGCGTCGAGTCATTCATACATCAACGCCACGCCCGCGCTCCACGCGTGTGCCGCGCTTACGCTGAATAGTATGAATAGCGTCTGAAGCCTAGTACATACTTCCGCGACGGGCGACGTGAGATAGTGTCTGCCATTCATATCGGCCGAAAATCAAAATGTATGATATGCAATGTCGTGGTCGCGCGTCGCGGGAAGTATGCACTAGGCGTAAGGCCGGGATCATAATTCCCGCGACCAGCGACAGCGCGTTTCAGGCATATAGATTTTCGGTCGATATTGATGGTAAACATTGTGTCGCGTCGCTCGTCGCTGGAAATATGATCCCGGCCTAAGGCGCGACGTAGTGATAGGAGGACAGCCACGCAGGTGTTAGCTGTAAATTCGACCAACAAGCCCAAGTTTTCGTTGGTTTTTTTGTCTTCTTCCAGTATTACCAGCTCCAAACCTTCGACTTATATCAAAAATAGATATCATTTTGGACGTGTATGCTGCCCTTATGGTGTCTCTTCCACAACGATCTTCAAAGAACAGTGATGACGTGAGGAGATGACGTACATTGAGGGAGGGAGGGAGTGAATTACAACTGCATTTTCTTCTCAAACTTCTCAATTTTCAGCCTTGAAAGTCGCCATTCGGAATTTGAGGTAGGGAAATAGCAAAAACTTTGCGCCATGCGGTTGATCTCATTTGCTTTCTTAGCCGCGTCTTTTAAAGAGTGAAATCCTATCCTTGGACCATGTCCGTCTGCTTATGTGTTCGACGGAAATCTGGGGATATCGTCACACCTGATTTTTTACAAGGAGAAAAAACAACTCGGCAATTCCCTAAGCAATAGAAACTCAAACAGAATGTGAAAGAATCGGTGAACCTTTTCGAGAGCCATATAATGGGTTCCTCTGCAGTAAAACGCTCGTGCAGTCTAAGAAAGCCTGGACGTGATATCAACCCGGAAGAGCCTTGAGCTGTCTGGTTCCGGATTCTCTTAAGCTGCTTACAACCCATGCGGACTCAACATTGTCGCCATAAATGCTGCCTTTACAGCAGAGAAGTTTCCCAAAGCTTTCAGCTTTCAGCATGACATAGATGGATTCACAATGACGAGGTGTTCGGCTCGAGGCCACGCCTACTTTTTTCTGTCCAAAAAGCGCCTGGCGCTGGGAGCGTCTATGTCGGATTATTGAACTAATTTCTGCTTTCTTTTTTTCGTCGTGCCGACATGCGTGTTTTTGTGGGTCTATGTCGGCTAGCTTAGCGATCAGAAATGTGTGGTCCTGAAAGTATTTATTGCTTCCATACTTTCCATTGATGCACCTCTGTTGTTTATACGCAATTACTTTCATAGCTTCACAAAAATTGCGGAGTATTCCATCAGGTATGTTTTGGTGTGTACAGAAAAAAATATAAAACTCATCATACATGGCACTGGAAGACGAGAATCTAGGAAAGTTTCAATAACCAGGAATGGAAAGGCCACGGTGGGAAAGAAAAATGTTTTCTAATGGTTTTGCTTCCAAGCATCTCATAGTGAAGGAGGTTTACCACAATGAGATAGGCCTTTATGAATAGGTGTTCACATTCAGACCGAGTCGAAGATGTACTGAGGTACAGTTTACGGCAGTGTTATACTCTGTTTATCTCGGAAACATCTCACACAAAACATGGGCCACGACCGGCTCTCTAGGTACCGTAGTGCACGTTAATGGACGCGTTTTCGGCAGACCGCGGTGGGCATGCGAATCAATACGCCATTGCCGTCGCCACTCAACCACTCACACTACCACCGCACCATCAACTTGGCGAGTTATTGGCGGCGGCACTGACTCTCGTGCCCACCGCGGTCGGCCGAGAACGCGTCCAAGAAAGTGCAATACGTTACATAGAGGGCTGGTGGCGAACCATGTTTTGTGCAACTCGAGATAAACGGAGTATAAAATGCCATGGTGCGGTTGCGGTCAACACACTAACACTACGGTGGAAACCCTAGCGCTTTGCCAGATTTCGCCATCGACCGACAGCACAGCTGATACTCTGGGTGAGCTATGGTTCTTCTTATCTTTTTCATGCTTATTTCTGCTTTATTTTGATTTCTGACTCTTTTATTATTGCGAATAGGGAATTTTCTTTGTGCGTGAGAGATTTTTGTCGTTTGTTCATGCTTGGTATTAAAGTTTTTTCGAAATTCTACTCCAAATTGAAAAAAAGCAAAACTCCCCTCAAAAACTAAGAAAAGCCTTTATATGAAATAATGAAAGAGTCAGAATTGAAAGTAAAGCAGAAGCAAGCGTGACAAAGGAAAGAAAACCCCTAACACGTCCAGAATATCAGCTGTGCTGTCGATCGATGACGAAATCTTGCAAAGCGCCAGGTTCTCCACCGTAGTGTTAGTGTGTTGACCGCAACCGCACCATGGCCTTTTAACATTGCAATAAACTACCCTGTATAAAACGTCGCAATTCAAATCAATGGAGGCGCGAGCGGCGCGCGCGATGCCTCAGCCTCCGTCTTCCCTCCGCTCTCTCACTGTCTTTAACCTCCGCTCCGCACCAACACGCGTGGGAACCACGCGAATTTCGCCGTTTGCCTTAATATTGTCCATGTCATTCAAATTGTTGCCCTTGGCTACTGCGCGCGAAATCATTCGATCGATAAGCATTTCCCCTCCATTTTCGTAATAGTCTTTTTACCCGCCACAGACAACATCGCGGCTTCCTAATTGAATGACACGGATATTTCCTGCGGGAAAGGATTTTTATAAATGTTAATTTACAGTTCATCTACGCAATCGCGTTCAGTCCGCAAAGCGCACACTGATTGAGAAAACGCCGCGACGAAAAAGGCGCGTGCACTTTGCGGACTGAACGCGATTGCGTACATGAACTGTACGTCATGGCTCACAATTGAGTACAATCCAATTTCTCAAAAGTGTTTTTATTTTTCTTCCGCACACTCTGACGTATATTTTTCTAAAACGTGAAAATCGGGAGACGAAAACCATCAGAAATCAAATCCGGCTTTCAATCCCGGTACCTCTACACTTTTAAACGTTTTTCTTTCTCCACACTGCGAACAAGTAGGAGACAGTCAGATGTCTTTCTTTGTGTTTCACTACGCGCCGATAGGAAAGCTCTCTTCTGGTCCCAAATCTGATTCTAAACACCAAAGTGAAGATTTTTTTGCAGGGACGATGGTTTGTATGACATATCAAAAATTTCTCACTCACACAATGCAGCCTCCAGCCGGCATTCAAAGCTTTCTTCAGATAACCAGCAGCTACAAATCCGAACCAGAGATTAGAGGCAGTTAGTTGCTCATTCTTAGGGGCTATAATGGTCTTTGTAATGGCTTTGGTCACTGACCAAGAGCCGGATTCCATTTACATCATGTCAACACCGCCACTGCAGCGCATAACAAAGTAATCTCAGACTACATAAAGAGAGTCGATGGAAGTTCCAGGTCGTTTTGTCGGGTCACCTTTTAAGAATGTTGTGTCCTCATATAATTGAGCAGGTCTGATGGATGTTGGAATAAAGGCCTAAGGATGAATGTCTTGGCGGAATTCTGGTTCATTCACTTAGGTAACTCGTTTGATGCTTCCATAAAGGGAGAACGTCACTTTGCTGAGAGGAGTTTCACTGACTGAGCTTGAATAGAGGATTATTTTCCGTTTTTCCGAGATTCATTTGCAATTCGTGGATTTTGAATAGAATCAATGGGAATATTTTCCACAAACATTCTTGACTTGGAGGGAGTCTTATTCTTTATTTAAAATTATCATAATTCTTGCTATTTCCGGGAAGAAAGATGATGCCACTCTCAGTGTCCGATTTTCCATGGAACATATCTCATCAGAAAGTCGCGATGCCCTTATATCTGTGGTTAGATGGCGTGCTCGAATACATATGACTTCCTTTCCTCTATTATTTCGCCTGCCACAGCCGCTACTGCATCACAGAATCATTCCGTTCTCTCTTATGCTTTGCCAGTGACTTCTTCTAACCTCATGTTGCCTGAATAGAGCTACATATAGATATACATAGAGTGAACAACAGCGCCGCTCCGCGGCGTACTCGTGGGCGCACCTGAGGCTCCCGTCATAGTCGGCCGTTCGGCTGTAGCCAGCCCGGTAGACAAGCGTCTACGTCATGCGAATCTGTGTAAATAATTCATCCGTTATGACCAGAATGAATACACTTGTGCCATCCGTGGCCGTCCCGGTCGATACGCACGTAACACATTGCCTCCTCAGAAAAATGAAAACAAGGTACTTGTAACTTAAAAGGCCGAAAACAAGTTACTTGTAACATATCTGAGCCGATGTAAGTTACTTACGACTTATTTCAGGTTATTTTAATTACATGTATCGGTGGTATACTGCGCACGGTGCGCTTCCTAAATATGACATGTATCTTAAATGACCTGAGATAAGTCGCAAGTAACTTAGATCGGCTCAGATATGTTACAAGTAACTTGTTTTCGATTTCTGAGAGAACACTGTGTGTAGTGCGCCTCCTATATGTTACATGTAGCTTAAATGGCACAATATAAGTCGCAAGTAAATTAGTCGCAAGTAAGTCGTAGTAAACAAGTAAATTAAATTGGCCGAGAAGATATTTCCAAGGGGGATGTACGACGCACTCGTGGGGTCAGGCTTACGACTGGCGTTGCTGTTGGTTCAATTACCCAAGTTTGAGGTGCTTCACCCCGCACCAACAGGGAAGGTCCCGCAGAGCGCTTTTTTGCGTAGTGTGTGGTCTGGGACGCGCCCTTTGCGTCGCGTGTCGTCTGCGTCACGTTATGGACACCCATGGTGGAAATATAAATGTAAGTTACATGTCACATAAGGGTAATTTACATGCAATATAAATTTAAGTTACATGTAATATAAATGTATGTTACTTGAGACATTCAAGTAAGTTTATTTTACAAGTAACTTGTTTCCATTTTTCTGAGTGGACGCACCTCAGGCTCCCGCCATAGTCGGCCGAAAGCATCTACATCGTTCAAATCGGGTGCAAAAAGTCCATCCGTTGTGTCCGGACTGAAGACGCTTGTGCCGTTCGTGGCCGTCCCCGTCAACACACATGTAACCTCTATAAACCGTCGTAATTCACATCATTCGAGGCGCGAGCGACGCGCGCGACGCCTCGGCCTCCGTCTGCCCTACGCTCTCTCACTTCCTCTAACCACCGCTACGCACCAGCACGCGTAGGAACCAAGTTAATTTCGCCGTTTTATAGCCTAAAATACTTTGCTTTAGCGGATGTTCTCTAAAAAAGCATATTGATGTCCTTATCTGAAGCACTTCGAGTACGTTGTTTTGTTTTTTCCAGTCAAAAACATGTAGTCGCGGAAAGAAGACTCTTCGACAAAGAAAACGTTTTCGGTTTTTTCGGAGCTTTTCGATTTCGAATCCGTTTTTCGGTTTTTCTCTTCGCAGAAAGCAGCGTGAAAAGTCATTGCGATCCGTGTTCTTTACGGTCACACCCACTATGTGCCCAACAGTTTTACGTAATACTCAGCATCCTTATGACAACTTGTGATCACTTGTAATGTCCTAAAAACGGCATAAAATACTTCTATACCTCACGATGTTGACTTTTCGGTAGGGAAGGACAATGTATTGCACTGCTTCGCATTAGAGGGACCGGAAAAAATGTTGCTTTCCTACGCTAAATACAATCACATACTGCTCTGCTTACTTCCCTGATCTGCCCCACACCTTCTTAGATGGTCGGCCAAGGTTATTTAAGGCTATTGAACAGATCCTCAATCGTCTGACACGGATTTGCTTCCACTTCCCCTTTCCCTTCCCTCTTCCCACAGTCTAGGCTCGGGTCGTTCTTCCCATCATTCTCAGCCTCTCTCTTTATTGAGGTCATCTCGCCTACATCGGTTGCAAAGGACGGAGGTTCCAAGCCTCAGAACACTCGTCCGCGATGTCTCAGCAGCTCAGTTTTTGAGGAGCCACAAATCCTTTTCCAGGAGATCTCGTACAATTTCAGAGACATCATCGGAATCGGCATGGGACCGTATTTAAGATAGGCAGAAAATCAGAAAAACGATTCCGTGGTTGGACTGTGCCTTTACCACGTCGTTGTCTAACACTGATGGTCTCCCCTATAGATAGGGTCGGAAGGATCAAAATTACCCGACTTGAAATTGGAAAACCAACTTTTCAATTGTCAAAGTGAAGAAGTCACTATGACCTCACAATGTTTTTGGAACACCTCTGAACCAAACAATGAGCTGATAAATGTGGGGTCAAGTATTGGCATGCGCAGATACGACACTACTTTCTAGTCCCCAATATCCAAACAAATCTGCTAATCATTTTTCACGCGGTCTTCATGTGTAAGGTTGGCCAAAGCTGTCACGACTGTTTCCTTTTTTGTTAGGGCTCATGCACATTTAGATTGCCTCTCGATAATCATTTTCCCACACCCTATAGTGCAGTAGCCTTTTTGCTCTCCGTCCATCCTCTTGCATAGATTCGATTGACTAGAACTCTCCCAAAGTTCCATATCGCAGTTGTTGGGTTCTGGCACAAAAAATTTATTGGTCAAACTATACGACTCCTGCGATCGTAAATCTTGCTCGCAAAGACCCTGGCATTCATTCTTAATTAGAAAACTCACCGCATGACATACTCCTATTCAGTCAATGTTGATGCCTTCTGTGCTCAAATGTTGTCGAACATGGAGGAACTTTTGTGTCAATTTCTTTTTCTATCCTATGACTAGATGTTGACTCCCTATAGTTTGACGACCTATGAGGGCAGCTAAAAGGATTTCCCTCAATGTAAAGAATACAACGTCATTTACTGCCCGTTGACTGCTTATTCTTAGAACAACCCCGTCGCGTGCAGATGAACTCTAGCGAGTACGCTAAACTGGGCTAATATGTATGTAGTCTTCATTCTCAGACATCGATGTCTCTGCGATTCTACATTTAAACTTTTTCCAAACGATTCGAAAGCTGACCAGATATTGTATCGTTTGATAGCCAACTTTAAGAATTGTTCGACTACGGGTAACCCTTCGAAAGGTACTGTCTCAATAGGAGATGTTCCCGGAGCAGCACTTCACTTTCTTATTCATGTATATGGTCTGCAGAGCTTTAGCGACTGTTGATCGCCGAGCGTCGGCATTTGTGCGGCGGCAAAAATGTTTCCGGACATTATTGCCGTGACGTCTGTTGTCGCTCGGTGGCAGTCGTTGCGGCGTCAAAGAATTCTGTGGTGCACCCTCGTTGCCCTTCACACTGCGTCGGTCGCCCATTACCTGAACCTAAGGGGAGAATCACACTCACATCGCGCCATGAAAATCGCGCGCGATGTGACTTGCTCTGCGATGTACATAATATCGCAGTATAGGGCGCTGCGATATGATGAAATCGCGAAAGTGCGCTAAACAGCAGGCAATTTTGCGGAAGACTATGGTTTAAAGACGATGTGAGCGCGCGTAGCAGCTGCTACGCAAACGCCGCGTGCGACGGCTGGCCTCACCGCGACTCCCCGACTCCTTTGTCGCGCTCACCGACCAGTGCTAGATGCAATTGCGGACCGGAATTTCGCCCAGAGAAGCACAGTACATGTTGTCTAATATATATATTTTTTAATTTTTCAAAATTGTATTTTTTTCTCAATAAATAAAAGTTGAACCTCAATTTAAGTTTGTGTTTCGGTACAGGACCTCAACCAGGATTTTGGGGCGTAAATTTCAAAATTCCTGAAATTAAAAAAAAAATCAGAATGGCGTCAAGAAGAAGGGGGTGATTGGTCACAATTGAGAGAAAAGTGGGGATCGTAACCTTGAAGTTTTGTTATGTAGGGGGCAAGAGCTTCTCACAACCATTGAGACCAAATGAGCGCGTGAGAAAATCCATATAGGGCTCTTTTTTGTCTCATGGATGACTTCACGCCGAACGAACTCGAACAAAGGCATACGGCCACCAATCGAGTGTTCACCTTGTTCTGGGATCAACAGCGCTACTGCTTTGTATATCTGTGATTTTTTTCTGAAGTCACTCCTGACTTTTCTAACTCATAAAGTTGGAAGTCATGCTTTCTCACATTTTGGGCATGGCCTAGAGTGGATTTTTTTGTATGTGTTGAGTGTGAAAATAACGGTTGAAACAGAAACGTATTCATTAAGTCACTACATTCTATAGTGCTATGCGTCAAGTTTCAGGGGACCGGAAAGCAATGTCGTTTCTGCGAATGCCAGTATTCGATTGCCATTTATTAGCTCACTGTTTGGTTCAGAGACGTGCCAAAGACATTGTGAGGTTATAGTGACTTCTTAACTTTCGGACAATTCAATTACAATTGTTTTGTTATATTGATTAAAATGGCCAGCCAGATACCAGAAGGGGTATTTGTCTTTTTCATCCTTATCGAGTTTCTCAACGCAATAGTTGCTATCAAAAACTTTTGTGATGTTTTGCACAAATGCATTGGACATTCGCAAATGTCAGACCTTTAGTTGAAAGTGGATCACGGTCTTGAACCCTTACATAAAGAAGGATAACGATGTTTTAGATATGGTGCAGAACAACTGCACTAAGAAACTCTTTGATTCGGACAGAAGGATTTGATTATTAATTGATACCGTGTGCTAAGATGAGGAACACGATTCTCAATCTAAAATCGTTGGAATCTCATCGAAAGCTTAGAGACGTGTGTATGGTGTTCAAACTGCTATCGGGTCAGGTTAGTATTAGGGTGTCCTGATTATACAGTTTGATACAATCGAGAACAAGGAGAGAACAGGTCAAGATCTCTTTTTCAATGCCTAAGACCAACTTGAGGATGCATATGTTGACATGCTGGAGAGGCTTAAACTTTTTAAGCCTAAAGTACACCGCCTCACCAAACATCCTTACATATGGCTCGTTCAAGCCTATGGCTGGTGCAAAATTATTGGCTTTTTAGATGTGCATTAGTTCTAGTTTTACACCATTATTGTAGCTTATTTATCACACGCTTGTCTTTTACACCGCACTCAATGAAATGAAAAATGTCAAAGGTGATTTTCCATGTTCAAATCCGGTAATTTTGATCTTTTCGACTAGTATCGATTAGGAAAGTCATCAACGATAGACGACGTGTTAAGGGCGGAAGTGGAAGCAAATAATCACAGGTAACTTGTATCACACCTCGTGCCGTAGCCTGATTGTGAGAGTCAAAAAGCTTAGCTGAGATCTCCTGGCACACAGTCTCGATCAAAGCGCCGGAAAAGAATCACGCAAAGAAGCGTGAGGATACTGGTTATCGATCAGATGATTTTTCTTGAAACACCTGTGGGCTGCTTCCTAATTCAGTGACACGGACGATATAGGCTTAGGTTCCCTTTTCTGATATTATTCCTTGGGTATGAGTCGGCATTCACACACGTACAGTGCATCTACGCACTCGCGTTCATTCTGCAACGTGCACGCTGATTGCGCGAGCGTGTCGCGGCGCGGTTTGGCGGATCCGTTCACATTGCAGGTGAGGAGAGGCTGGCGATTCGCCAACCGGCGCTGCCCCGCCCCTGGGGCGGGATGCATGACCGGTGCGAAGAAGGTCAGGGAGCCGCTCCGCATCTTTGTCGCGAAGCGTCGAGCCACCCCGAAGTGCATGGCGTATAATAATGTATCGCGGACGTAAATGCACTTTCCACTGTAAACTTTACGTGCACACTTCCTGTCGTCACAGTCGCGTGTGCTTCCAATTATTGAGATGTACGGGATGACAAAAAGGTGCCGGAAAGTAACTGGGATGACGAAAAATGCTTCTTGGCTTGGGATTTGCTGTAGAAGGTGCATTTACGTCCGCGACACTCCAATATACGGCATGCACTTCGGTGCCGTCCCGTGGCTCGACGCCGCTGCCGCCGTCCTATCCAGCGCTGGCGATCAGCTGATTAGGTGGGTTTCCTAAATCTATTTATTTTTGTTTTTCGTTAATTTAGTGGTTTTGTTGATGTTTTCATGTGTACTAGGATTAGAAAAAAAATTCGAGGAAAGCTTCTGCCCAAATTTCCGGGCGATTGTCGCTTTCTCGCAGCTTCGCCGGCCATTCCTGAAACGAAAAATTAGTTTACCTTATCCTAACACGCATGAAGACATCAAAAAACATAAACAAAACCACTAAATTAAAGCGAAACGAAAATTAAATTTAAAACCCCACCCAATCAGCTGATCGGCGCCGCTGGATAGGACGGCGGCAGCAAAGGGGGGTGTCCGCGTATCGAAACAGGGGCGGAACGGCGCCGGTTGGCCGATCGCCAGCCTCTCCTCGCCTGCAATGTAAACATATACGCAAAACCGCGCCGCAACACGCTCACGCAATCAACGTGCACATTGCGTACTGAACGCGAGTGCGTAGATGCACTGTGTATGAGAAGGGCAGAAAACCGCTCCACGTAGCGTCGTGTGAGAGATGACACCAAGCTCATACCGCCTCATCGCGCAGAGACGCAAATTCACTACGCAATGTGAATTCCCCGCCTAACCGCACTTCTTCCGATTTTGATCGTGCTCGATTTTTTACCTTTCTTAGTTTTTCCTTGATAAATAATTATTGTTCGTGTATTTTTTTTAATTCTGCTATAATCTGTCGCAAGTCTGAGAAGGTTCTAGGTCAGAATCATCAGAATCAAAGAAATGCAGTTAGGCGAGGAGTTCGCGGAGCGTAGTGAACTTGCGTCCCTACGCAGTGGGGACGGCATGTGGTTTGGGTCGCCTCTGGCTCGATGCTTAGCGCGTAGATAGCGGAGCAGCTCCCTGTCATCCTCACAAACGTTCATGCAGAGAATGTGAATTCGTCGTTTGAAGGAAATATCCATTATGGGCTCTGATGTTCGTTGGAACATCATTGAGCCCTAATCATGTAGTCAAGAGCTCTCCCGGCGCGGCAATACATAATTCCATTTTCCTTGTTCATTTGAGGTTAATGACTAATCAAGAGGATTATGACGAGACTGAAAAAGTTCGGCTGTCAGTACTCATCAGCTGAAATTTTAAATTGAGTTTTCCTTCTCATAGCATGATAGCGGGCTACAATAATAAGCTAAAAGTCGGTGAAACGGAATTCCGCTGTTCGTGTAGACGTCTGATTGTGATTCAGTCAGAAATGCTTGATACGCATGACTGCCTACTTGCATGTCCATATCCGCTCTTTTTACCTAAAAGAGCAGCCACATGCACATATGTACATACATATATACGTGTCTTTGTGTTAACTGAGCAATGTTCTAACTACATACTACTAATGTAAGGATTTTTTCCCTACAGAACAACTGCATATTGCCATGGCTGAGTGGTTGACTATAGAGTAGTCTAGCCAATTATAGCCTTTCTCCCTCATATCTAGCCGGGCGAGGTAACGCTTGTCGGGTTTATCTTGTCAAAATCCTCTTATACTGTGCTTATCTGGGCCGAATTCCGGTCCATAATTGCGTCTCGACACGCTTTGCGGCCGCACGCTCCCGGGTCAGGAGAACTTCCAGCGCCGCAGCCACCGATCTGCTGACTCTAGGTGGGTCTTGGAAAGTGGAAACTAAGAAAAATTGGAGAAAATTGTATAAAAAAGTCACATCGAGTCGGCTTTGGCGCTGGAAACTCGACAGACTCGAGCGCGTGCGGCTGCAAAGCTTGTCGAGACGCAATTGCGGACCGGAATTTGGCCCAGATAAGCACAGTAGTCATTATATTCTGTCATGAACGGCCGCTCCGCTGCTTCATCCGCCTGGACTCATATGAGCGAGGTGGCTTTACATATTCCAATGCGTAGACCAGGGATGAGCGGAACAAAAATATGAAATTTCGGAAATCGATTTTTAGGTTTCAGAACAATAAGTTTATTTCTTGGGTTGCGGAAAAAAACGGCGCGAAACGCCTGTAAATGCGCAGAAATGCGGTTTTCGGAACTCCGCTCATCCCTGGTGTAGACTGTCATTTACAGAATGCGAGAAAAGCATTGACCGCTCGATATTTATTCATTACTTTTGTAACATAGTTGTTTGGTCTTCTACGTTAAATGGCTTACAAAATTACAGTTAGGTCCGTGACGTGTTCCCTTCTTCTTCTTCTTTGCAGCCACATAGAGGGTTTTGTCATAGGCGGAGGAACTGGGCGACCAGTAGTGGATTCGTCCATAGGTCCATTGGTGTCAGCGTGGTAGGTCTCTCCGGACAGTTGAATAAATGTGCGGTATCATGGCCGACGATACCGCAGTCCGGGCACACATCAGATTTGCTGCTGTCAATCTTGCTGACATAAGACATTAGCATTGTAGAGTGACCACAGCGTAATGATGCGAGCGTGCATCTCGCCCTTCTTCCGAGTTGAGACTCTGAGGTGCAGACGGGGGCGGTATATCTCCTAGTATAGGATTTATGGCCACCTTCACAAGATGACACCGTACGAACTTGTGTGCTCCTCGCGCAAAAGACGGAGTCGTTCTTGCTGTGAGTCGTGCCATCTTTGCAAATTGACTTTGTTTGGAGCATCGGCGAATGGCTTTCTTATACTTCTCTCTCACGGGGTTTAGCACTCTCCACGACGGGTGATTTGGTTGCTTTATAATGTTAATGCGGAATTGCTGGGCCTGGAGCTGACAGTGCTCCTTCACTGGTAATAGACGGGTCTCAGCATGCAGGTGCTCGATTGGGGAACCCCTTGCACACCGGGTGGCGATACGGAGAGCAGCATTTTGTCCTCGTTGCATCTTTGCCCAGGAGGATTCTGAGACGAGATGCTGCCAAACCGGTGCGGCGTACTCCAGGGCGGGCTGCAGAATTGCCTTATACGTTGTGAGTATAGTCTCCTTGCTGCTACCCCACGAAGTGCCGCCCAGGGCCCTGTGAAGGTTGAGCTTAGCTTTAACGTCTGCCTGCTTCTGCTCGGTGTTTTTATGAAAGTTGAGTGACGGATCGAGTAGAAGACCGAGCAGCTCTGGAAAAGCGAGCAGCAGGCAAACGGTCTCCATCCCACACGACATCCGGATGAGCGCTGTGCTCGGATGGGTCCGTCGTGAGAACGGACACTGACGACTTGGCTGCAGAGATACTTAGCATCTTGCGGTCGAAAAGCCCTTTAGTGTGATCAGGTAGTCGTTGATCTTATTGGCGGCCACCTGTAAGTCCCGATCTCGACACATGATTGTTATGTCATCGGCATACGCGACGACCTTGATGTCCTGTGGAGGCTCAGGCATATCTCCGAGGTACAGATTGAAGAGGGCTGGCGATAGAACTCCCCTGAGGGACTCCAGCTGCCATAGGAATACTGTTGGAGACATGGTTCTGAAACATGACTCTTGCCCGCCGACCTTTAATAAAGGCCGATATCCAGCGCTTCTGCCAAGATGGTATTGACGACTCCAGAATGTTGCTTGACAGGACTCCAAGGTTAACCGTATCAAATGCCTTGGTGAGATCCAACGCAACAGCTACAGTTCTCAATGGCTTGTTAAAGTTGAACCCGTCGATAGCATAGCTGGTAATTTCTAGCAACGCCGTAGTTGTGGAATGTAGCCTCCTGAACCCATGTTGAAACAACTGCTTCTCGTTGTGCTCCGCTAGATCCTTGACAATGAGCTTTTCGGCCACCTTGGCGAAAGGTGACATCAAGCTAATGGGACGATATCCCTTTACTGATGACTGAGGTTTGCCAGGCTTGGGCAACGGGATGACGTTGGCTGTCTTCCAGTTTTGCGGAATAGTGCAATAGCTAAACGAAGTGTTAATCATATCAACGATGAGCGGAAGGATCTCAGTCGGGAGTTTCTTCAGTACAGCAGGACAAATGCCGTCCGGACCGACAGCTTTGGAGTTCCGCATGTCCTTTATAATCTTCTCTACTTGCGCCACAGTGACCGCATCGGCCGTGCTCATGAGCGGGAGGCGGCACAGCTCTCTTACTGTCACTCTATTTTGCGGACCTCGCCTTGTACTCGTGACAAAGAAACTTTACCGAGAGAGTAGGCGGCTTCCTTTCCTGACTTGAAAACGTTATTACCGAACTCAATAGTGGAGATGGTGGCTGGCGAGCTCTTTCCCGATAGTTTCCGAAGAACCTTCCAAGCAGCTCCACTGTCCGTCTTGAAATTCAACTGTTCTGTGAATTTTTCCCACTGTTCTTTCTTGTGCTGGTCGAGATCTTTTCTGATCTCACCATCCAGCTGAGCGACGACAGGTCTAGATGGTCAACTGCTCTTCTGGCATCTCTAGTCCTGATTTTCTCAAGAATTTCTCTGGTGATCTTTGGATAGAACGTCTTACTTAACTCGGCCAACAGGGATAGCCGCCTTCATGGCCCTGCGAATTGCATCAGGATAAGTGATGCTCAGCTTCTGGTGCACATTGCCATTCCACGGGTAATCAGCCGCCAGGCGTAGCGCAACCTCACTGAACAGGCACCAGTCTGCTCTCTTGGCCTAAATTGAGAGATAAGAACGTTGACGAACACCAGAATAAAAGGGAGCAAGAAGAATTTGAGAGATCGATGTGCACAAAGACGGGAACATGGATCACTAGACAATGTTGTTGAGGTAGACCATGAGCAAGCAGTTGGAAAGGTTCTTGGACAGAGATAAGAGTTATGTCTGGGCTAGAAGATCGGCCGTTGGCATGGAGACGAAGTGGGCTGATCATCGTTTCTTAAGATGACCAGGCTCGCACTCCTCAGCCCATTCTTCGACTTCCTTCTCCTCTAGCATCAGAAACCAAGGAGGACGAGCAGAAGGTGTGGGCATTGAAGTCGCCCGCGAAACAACAACTGGATGATGAGAGGGAATAATCGCTGGGAGTTGTTTTGGAGAAGAGGGAATGGGATTGTGTAGGAGGAGGGGCATGAGGTGGTAGGGGAATATATATGTTGAAAAGAGAAAGGGGTGTTTTTAAGAGGGAGATGGATTGGAAGGTACTCGAGAGTACCATCCGCTGTGGGGGGTGTTTGGTATGAGGGTGGGAGGGAGAGAGGATAAAACAAAAGGTTGAAAATCCTCCGCCAAAGAGCTGACCTTGGAGCATGGAGAGGCAAAGTGTAGCCCGGGAGGTTATTAGGGATGAGGATAGGTAGGGGATGGAGAGAGCTTGGTTTCTTGAACCATGATCACGTCTGGATGGTAAGTACGTGCGAAGAGAGAGAGCTCAGAAAGTTTAGTACGAAGGCCGTTGAGATTGATATGTACAATGGAAAGGGGGCGATTTGAGGAAGAGGAATCAGAGTTGGTAGGTGAAGAGCATAAACACATGGCGAAAAGCAGAGTTATAATGCCTCTCACAGAACTGAGACCCGAACAGGAGAGATGCACCCACCTTTGGCATCCGGAGCACTGGACGCTGGTATGTCTCCTGGTAATAATCCTTGCCGCACGTGGCGCATAGGTACTTCTGAGCGGGTCCAGGATTCCTCTCCCTACGCCGGCCCTTTGCAGGAGAATCCGAAGGAGAGCTGCGGCCACGGCCAGCACCTCTCCCATGACAAAAACCCTCTTCGCTTTGGAGGTGGTGACGTCGGTTTGCATAGAGGTGATCTTCTTTCCTCCACACTGCCACGGCGTGAACGTACGACATCTCGGCAGCCGTGTTCCCTAAAAAACATATAAATATCACTCGATGCGGCTGGCGCGGGCTGTTCAAATTTCACCGGCGGCTGGCGGGATGGTAAGCTGATCGGATCAGCTGCGCTCTTCTCTCGGACTGAATCGATTAGCGGGCCGGCGCACGCGATCGCCGGCGCCAGCCGCGGGTGAGACTTGGAATGTTTTGTTATCTTGAGGAAATGTGAAGCCAAGGCCCTAAATATGCAATCATGCCAACATAAAACATTAGAAAATGCACCTCAAATTGAATATCCCTCTCTACAATTGAACTGATGAAGACGTTTGGGAAAGACGGTAAGTGCAATTTTTTCTGCATCCGATTTTGTGGGAGGACGATAGCTCGTATTCGCTAAATGTCCAATAAGTGGTTAATTTTATATAAATCTCAGTTTTTCTATTATAAAGAGGCTAGCTTGAAGAAATGCGCTGGGAAAGGACGGCGGCGAAACTCGCTTATTGAGACTTCCTATAAATTTTAGTCCTTTTCTGTTTTCTCTCTGTTTATCAAAGCATTTTCATCCTGTTTCCCGCCTCCGGAATTTTTGAACAAGATTCCCACAAAGCCCCGCTTTCGAGAGTAATAGAAGGAAACGACAGCTCTTGTCCAATGTTTGGACTACAGTGCTCGTCAAGCAAATGCAACTGACTTATAGCCTACTTCCCTCATTTTGAGCCCATCGAGCAGCACGGCTTAGTCGGGCTCATAATGTCAAAATCTCCTTATCACTGTTATATTTTGTTATGATCGAGTGCTCCGCTGCTTCGTCTCCGCCCGGACTCATCCGACCAAGCTAGGCTTAATGTAAAGGCTGTGGTCACGATAAAAATCGTATTCTCGTTTAGAGCTCTTTTGAGTGGAGTCAAAGTCCCCGCAGAAGAAATCCATTCGCACTCCAACGAACGCCTCGCGCGTGACGCGCTGGCATTGAGGAGTGTGAATGCGTCTTAGGCTTCTTCCTGAGTTCGATCGCCGGGCGACGCGACGGGATGATAACCATGGGCATCGAGACCAGAGATCGGGTCGCACGTCGATCCGTATTTAAAGCATGCCGTCGCGGCGATCAACGATGGGAGCGTAAAATAGACCTTTAGGCCGTAGTGTATGGACCGGCGGAACGCTGCGGAAATAGCAAAGCAACTACGGTTTATGTGCGTCCTAATCTGTGCTGAGTGCATGCCAAAAAGGG